>NCQV01059225.1:273-10276 GCA_002740545.1 Lophocereus schottii | reverse complement strand
GTTCCCTGTACGCTGGTAGCGTCACAGGAGCGAACGTACATGTATATATCCTTGAAGAGTGAGGGCCAAAAGAACCCAGCTTGGAGTATTTTAGCTGTAGTCTTGGAGGCGCTAGCATGCCCCCCGCATGGAGAGTCGTGACAATGGAAAATCACGCTTTGGAGCTCCTCCTCGGGGAGACAATGCCTGTAGATCCCATCCTTACACAGCTTGTACAGGAAGGGTTCTTCCCAGAAATAGTGTTTGATGTCATAGAGGAATTTCTTCTTCTGATGATAGGACAAGTCAGATGGCATGACTCCCAAGGCCAGGTAGTTGGCAATATCGGCAAACCAAGGGTCCTGTCTTGATGAGATGGCCAGGAGATGCTCGTTAGGGAAAGCATCGTCAATAGGGGTGTCGTGGCTCTCAATAATGGGCCTGGAGAGATGATAAGCCATGACATTCTCAGCTCCCGCCTTATCTTTGATCTCCAGGTCAAACTCCTAGAGTAGCAGAATCCACCGGATAAGGCAAGGCTTAGCATCCTTCTTCTCGAAGAGGTGCTTGAGTGCAGAATTACGGTGTACACGATGACCTTAGAACATAGGAGATAAGGTTTAAACTTCTCCATCGCGTACACAACTGCAAGCAGCTCCTTCCTAGTCGCGGTGTAGTTCTACTGGGCCTCATCCAATATTCTACTAGCATAGTAGATCACCATTGGCCTCTTATCCTTCCTTTGCCCCAGAACCGCCCCCACCATATGGTCGCTAGCATCGCACATGATCTCAAATGGGAGATCCTAGTCTGGTGGTTGTATGATGGAGGCAGAAATTAGTGCCTATTTGATCTTGCAAAAAGCCTCATGGCACTCATTAGTAAAGATAAACAGGGCATCCTTGGCGAGCAGCTAAGTACGAGGTTTAGCAATCTTGGAGAAATCCTTGATAAAGCGGTAATAAAACCTCGCCTGACCAACGAAACTCCTCAGCCCTTTTACCGAAGTAGGAGGGCCAATCGCTCAATGACCTTAACTTTTGCTCTGTCTACTTAGTACTACCCCCTCCTGTACCATAAAGTGACACTTCTCCTAATTTAACACTAGGCTGACTTCTTCGCATCGATGGAGTACCCTGGTTAAGTTTTCTAAGCATAGGACAAAGGTACCTCCATAAACGGAGAAGTCATCCATAAACACCTCCATGTTTTCAATAAGATCGGAGAATATAACGGTCATGCAACGCTGGAAAGTGGCAGGGGCATTGCACAATCCGAATGGCATCCTTCGATAAGCGAAGGTACCATACGGACACGTGAAAGTCGTCTTCTCCTAGTTATCAGGATGGATAGGAATCTGAAAGAAACCTGAATAACGATCCACATAACAGAAGAAGGAATGTCGTGCCAACCTTTCCAACATTTGGTCAATGAAGGGGAGGGGAAAAGGATCTTTTCGGGTGGCTTGATTTAGTCTACAGTAATCAATGGACATTCGTCACCCGGTCACAGTCCTGGTGGAAATAAGCTCATCCCGCTTGTTCTTTATGATAGTCATTCCCCCCTTTTTAGGGACTACCTGAACGATACTCACCCACTCACTATCTGCGATAGGGTAGATGATCCCAGTATAAAGTAGTTTAATAATCTCCTTTTTAACAACCTCTCGCATGTTAGGATTTAGATGATACTGAGGTTGTCGGGAGGGGCGATGACTCTCATCAAGAAAAATACGGTGCATGCAAAATGAAGGATTAAGTCCCCGAATATCATCGATACTATACCCAATGACACCCCTATGCTTAAGAAGCACATCCAACAATTGTTCTAACTAGGGCTATCCAGTTTAGCATTAACGATAATGGGAAACTGATGGGAGGAGTCGAGAAATTCATACCTGAGATGGGAAGGCAGAGGTTTTAGTTCTACCTTCGATGAGCACTCCTCTTCTTTCTTACAGATGAGCTCCTCCAGACCAAGGATCTCTCTGCACGGCTGCCTAGGCATGTAGACAGTAGACTCATTGAGGGGTCTGGCATACTCCTCCTTCTCCCCTGAACAGGAGTCAGTTGCATAGCAACCAATCAACGCGACCTCTAATGGGTCCTCCATAGACAATTGGGCGTTGCCGTCCTGGTTGAAGGCTTTCTCTAATACATCGACTCTACAGCATGAGTCACTTGAGGTAGGTGAGGCCATAACTTGTGGTAAGCTAAACTCGACCTTCTCATCCCCTACTTGAAGGGAGAGCTTGCCGTTCTTCACGTTTATCATAGCCCTCGCACTGGCTAGGAAAGGTCGCCCCAGAATGATAGGGATGCGGGATTCTTCCTTTATCTCCATAACCACAAAGTCACATGGGATGAAGAACTTTCCCACTTGTAGTGGGACATCCTCAAGAAGACCCAAAGGGCACCTGACGAATCTATCAGCTAGTTGCAGGGATATGGTAGTGGGTTTCAGCTCCTCCACTTGTAGCTTCGTGCATATGGAATAAGGTATTAAGCTCACGCTAGTTCCGAGGTTGCATAATGCTCGACTAATAGTCACATCCCCAACTGAATAAGGGATAGACAAGCTTCCTAGATCTGAAAGCTTAGGAGGCAGTTTATTCTGAATAATTGCACTGCACTCCTCAGTGAGTGCTACAGTAGTATTCTCAAGCAACTTACCTTTGTTGGATAATAAATCCTTCAAAAATTTGGCATAAGAAGGCATGTCAGTAATAGCCTCCAGGAAGGGGATGTTGATGTGGAACGTTTTAAGCATCTCGAGGAACTTCCCGTACTTGTGGTCCTCTTTAGACCTTACGAGCCTCTGAGGATATGGGACTGGAGGCGTGTAGGACTTCACTGGAGGTAAAACTTGTTCTTCTCTAATCTCCTGGGTCCTTTCAGTATGGAGCCTCTCATTGGAAGGCTCAATAGGGGCCTCCCTGGTAGCATCACCCTCATCATCAGTCTCCCTCCTTTCCTTCCTCTTCGGCATTGGAGGACTCTCTAACTCCCTGTTACTTTGCAGTGTGATGGCATTCATCTGGCGTTTGGGATTGGTCTCAAGTTAGCCTGGCAAATGTCCCTGGGGACTAGACAAATGGCTCACCTGCTGTGCAATTTGGGCTATCTGATTCTCTATCATCTTCTGGTGACTGGTCATAGTTTCAAATTTAGCAGTCAAGTGACTAACCGACTCACCTAACGCCTCATTAGTCTTGGCTTGGGTCTCTATAAAGCGCTCCATAAGACTCTCCAGGTTGGATTTTAGCTACGGTGGTTGTTATTGTGGAGCTGGGGCGTAGGGTGCCTTGTATTGGAAATCAGGGGGTTGTGGTTGGGAAGTATTGGGTGGCATGGGATTGTTGTTGCAGTAGGAGAAATTTGGATGATTTCTCCAACCGGAGTTATATGTGTTTGAGAAGGGGTTATTTTGTGGGCGTTGGCCATAATTTTGCATTGCATTGGCATGCTCAACGCCTGGGAAAGTGGATTGACACTCAGCAGTAGCGTGGCCTTGAATGCCATAAATCTCACAACGGGCTCCAACCTCAAACATCACACTAAATGGACCTCCCACTAAACTCCCTGGAGGCGGAGTTCCAAGCCTGTTGAAACGTTGTGCCAAGGCGTCAACCTTGCTAGCTAGCTGCTCCACAGCGTCAATCCCATAGATCCCACTGGCCCTCTTCGGGACTGCCCTCTCGCTGGACCAATGGTAATTGTTGGAGGCCATTTCCTCCAACAAGGCCTTCGCAGCCTCTATCGACTTCCCTATAGGTGCGCTGCCAGCTACAGCATCAACTGACATCTTCAGTGACTGGTCTAATCCATTATAGAAGGTTCGGATTAGAAGCCAGTCGGGTACTCCATGGTTAGGGCATTAGCGTTGAAGATCCTTGAACCTTTCCCACGCCTTATAAAGTGACTCATCGCCTCATAGAGAGAAGGAGGTGATTTTCTTACCTAAGAGAAAGTACTTGCTCAGGAATGCAGTCGATAAGGCCTCCCAGGTTGTGAAAGAGTTGGGCTCTTCATTGAGGAGCCAATCACTTGCTCTGTTTGTCAGCGAGAAAGTAAAGAGCCGAAGTCTAATGACGTCAGCAGAAATCCCGTTGAGCTTAATTGTGTCACACTTTGCTAGGAAGTTGCGAAGGTGAATGTAGGGGTTCTCTGTGGGTTGCCCACTAAATTGATCCTTCTCCACGAAGGATACAAGAGCAGGTCATAGCTCAAAGTTGTTTGCTTCGACGACAGATTGACAATGGATGAGGTGAGGTCGGTGGCCTGGGGTAGGACATAGTCACGCAGAACCCTATGATTTCTCTCGGCCATCTCAACTTGTGCTTGTTGCCTTTTCCTTGCACTGCTTTGTCTTCGAGCAGTGGCTTCGATCTCTAGGTCAAAAGGAACAAGTGGTTGATCCTTCTGACTTCACTAAAGCCAATAACTATACCAAGCGTAAGCAAGCCTAAGCAAAGCCGAAAGAAGAAAAAGGAGAGAAAGGAAAGAAAAATAAGGAATGCCTAATCTAGAGTGTGCTGCTCACCTCTTATTCTAAAACGAACAAGTTATTACCGCAAGTGCATGGTGCCAGTTGTAGCTAACAACGGCAAGTACAAGTCGTATCCACAAGGAACTTGGTTTTAGTCATCAGGTTGACTGCAACACTCAATTCAGGAAAAAACTGATTCGGGTCGATGAATATGAATACTATGGAAATTATCTAACTCAACGCTAGCAAAAATAGCTGAAGTGGAATAGCTACAAGTTAAAGCATGTCTACGCCTTCTCTTAAAGGTCATTAGACTGGTTGAACAATCCTAGTTATCTGTTTTCATGAAACTAGAATCAACAGAACCACAGAATCGGGTAACCTACAATTCCCAATTAAAATCCTAACTATTTTCATGATAAGTAATTCAATCACTCACAAAGTAGCTCTAAACTAAGGATTCAACTTTCGTTGATCTCCTAAACCTAGTTAAGAGCATGAATACAATCCTCTCAGGCAATTCATTAAACACATGGCACGCTAAGTGAGAATTCAACCATAACCACAGACATTCATTCACAACAACCTAGGACATGGATCCCAATTACATAACAGGGGCTAATCCCAACCCAAGATAAGGGGATTTAGCCACTAATCATTTCAATAATCCTAATCACAAACAAGAAACTCAAAAACATGATCAAAGATGCAAACTTGGGTTAAAATCACAAAGAGAGAGAAAGGGAAACGTACTTTGATTGATTGCAAACGTCTATTAATCAATCTAAAAATAACATTCTCAACCTTTTATTCAATCCAAATTGATGCTAAAATCTGGAGAAAAAGCCTTAGAAAAATCGCCTAACCTCTCACTTTCTAAAAACTGAAAACTAAGATCAGTAATCGCCCCTTGCGAAACTAGTTTAGTCGCGAGAAAAATTAGGGACGCACGGTCATGCCTAAACGCACGGGCACCCGTGCGTCCCAAAGATCGCGCAAGGTCAAAGAGCCCGGTTGTGCGCCCCGACTGTGCGCAGCTTTTGGATTCAAGGCACGGTTGTGCACACCCTGCAGTCGACTATGCGCCTTCAGCAGCCACTAGTTCTGATTCTTTTGGTCCCCAGGGCTTCATTGAACCTTCATTCTTATTGGAATTCCACTCCTAAGGCTCCCCTTTTTGGCAAAAATTGGTAAAACTCTCTCATTTTTGGGTAAGATACCTGAAAATTGAGAAATACCACTCTTAAGCACAAAATGAGCTACAACAACAACAACAACAACAACTTCCAGTGTGGGTCCCGCTTTCGCAGGGTTTGGGGAGATTCAGCCATAGCCAACCTGACCTCTACCGACATTCCTACCCGTAGAGAGGCTGATTCCAAGAGACCCACAAAAAAAGATTTTGAGAAAATAATTTTATAGAAAATTTAATATAGGTGGGATTTGAACTTAGGTCTTTGATAACAACTCTGAGTAATTTTAACAGTCAAGCTAACTAACACCCACTTAAAAGGGGTGCAACACGAGGACTTCCAAGGAGGTCACCCATCCTAGTCCTAGTCTCACCCAAGCACGCTTAACTGTGGAGTTCTGATGGGCTCCGGTGCATTAGTGCTGGTATGATCGCACCCTCTTCCTACTAAGATTAGTTAAGAGATTGTGGAGGAAAAGGGGCAAATTAGGATCAAAAATCAGTCGAAATCGAGGTTTATCATTTATCACAAAGTTATGAAATATTCAATAAATTGCATTTTTAAACCATCAACTTAATATACATTATGAATGGAGTTTGAAGGATCCTTACCAATCTTACCAATGCCAATGTTGTTCCCTCAACTATTGTCTACAAATGTTACCTTACCTGATCTTTGTTTTCAAAGTTCAGCAAGGATTGAAGCATCTCTAATCATATGTCTTGAGAATCCACTGTCCAAGTATAAGAGATTTTGTTTAGCTTTGAGACATACATGCAAGAGCAAAAATCAAACCTTCCTACATCCTTGGGTAGCAGGGTTCGAACTAAAGTGCCAAATGACCATATTTGATAGCATTGTACTTTCAGGCACCCAAACTTATATGATCTTTGGGTGGGAGTCCTCTTTGCCTCTAATTTTGCTAAAGTGATTTTGACTTCTTTTATAATCAGGATGATTTTGATAGCCATGGCCACAGTAGTTAAGGCTACTTTGGTAGATAGTGTTATTATGGTACTTATAACCAAAGTTACTATTTTTTGAACCAGAACTACTTTGAGAATTTTTATGGGGTGTCTATTTAATAAAAAAGTTATTGTAAGACATTCTCTTGTTATTTGGGTTGAAACCAAGACCTTCTCTATTAAAAGGCATACATTGGGATCCAAGTAATTTATCTAAATTTTGTTGACCCTCAGTAAATTTCAAGAGAGATTTCTAAGAGTCATCACACTTGCTTTGTAAAGGAGTTTTCTCATTTTCAAGGTCTTTTATCTTACTATGTAGACTTTCACCAGATTTCTGCAAGTTCTCATTTTCCTTTTTTAGGATTTTGTTTTCCCTTCTAAGGGCTCTGATTTTATATATGTATTCTTGTTCATATCTAACACACTTTAACAATCCCTGTTGTAATGGCCCGAACCTGAGATTCATACTAATTACCTTAAATTATCACAAATGAATCAAGTTGGGCTCCGTATTTCAATTTAGCATTTTATGTATACATATGTATATTTGTACATTATAGGTTGAAATGATGACGTGGCCTCAAAATGAATGTTGTAATGCTCCCAAATAATTCATTCAAGTGCTAATAAATATTTGAATGCCTGCAGGATAAAAATTACTCTAATTATCAAATGGCTAATTTGTAAAGTAATAATGCTAATAATAAACGAACAAATATAGTAACAATGTAGTAATAATAATAATAATAAGTGGAGTTATGTATATAAAAAGAGTTGACTAATAATCAAAACTGAAAATGCTTCACCCAAAATTTTCACCGGACAAACGTACAATTTTATTTATTAATTTCAGCCAAGCCTATTATTTCAATTATCTATATATTTATATATAATGAATGAAACAAAAATAAGAGGGGCTGGATAAAGATGAGAAAAATCTAGAAAAAGGTTTATGTTTCACTAAATAAATGGGTAGACAAAATAGGGAAAAGAATTAACTAAAATTTATAATACCATCCAAATCTAGTAAACAAAAAATCATAAGACAAACATAAAAAAAAAATTCCCAAAACCAAAACCCCTCTCTGCCTTCGCCCACGATAGAACCAAACCCCCTGCTCTGTTTTTCGCTGCCTCCATCCCGCCAGTGCCACCCGTTGTCGCCGGAATCTACCGCCCAACACTGTCGTCCAGACCGTCCCCTTTTTAAGCCCCTTTTGTGTGTGTTTGAGTTGTTTGAGTGTGAGGTGAGAACCCTAACTCCTCCTTAATTCAGTTCTTCATGTTTTGAAGCTGAATTTTTATAGTAAATGATGCAATTAGCTTTGGTGTGTATGAATTTATAAATTCCTTGAATTATTTTAGGGGTTTAGATTGAATTGCTTGTTGGGAGAATGGAGGAAGAGTGTGATAAGTGAAGGTTTGGGAATTATGCTTGAATATTAGTTGTTTATGATGATGTTGAGATTGATTTTAATGCCTATTAGAAGCCCATAATACTCGATACGTAGGGCACCCTGGAGGAACAAAAATGTATAGGGATTTGAGGCAGTTCTTCTAGTGGGATAATATGAAGAGAGAGATTGCAGAGTATGTAGATAAGTGTTTGACATATCAAAAGATAAAAGTTGAACATCAGCGTCTTATGGGTGAATTGAGACCTTTAGAGATTCCTACCTGGAAGTGGGATTCCATTTCAATGGATTTTATTATGGGCACGCCCCTTTATGCTCTAAAGAGGAATGCTATTTGGGTCATTGTGGACAGACTCACAAAATCTGCCCATTTTACAGCAATTCACGACACTGGCGTAGAAAGACTAGCACAGTTATATGTCAAGAAAGTAGTTCGACTGTATGCCATACCAAAAGATATAGTGTCTGATTGCGACCAAAGGTTTCAAGCTCGGTTTTAGCAAGCTCTACAGAAAGCTTTTGGCACCAAGCTAAATTTTAGTAGTTCATACCGCCCTAGGACTGATGGTCCAATTGAGAGGGTAAATCAAATCCTGGAGGATATGATTAGTGCATATGTGCTTGACTTCCAGGGAAAGTGGGAAGAGTATTCGCCATTGGTGGAGTTCTCCTATAATAATAGCTGTCAATTCATCATTAAGATGGCCCCATTTGAACATTGTATGAGAGGAAGTATCGAACTCTATTGTGTTGGCGTGAGCTTGATGAAGCATTCGCCTTAGGGCATGAGCTAATTCAAGAGACCACTGAAATGATAAGGAAGATTCAAGAACATATCAAGGCCGCTTAGAGTCGACAGAAAAGCTATGCGGACAAAAGGAGAAGACCATTAGAGTTTCAAGTGAGAGATAAAGTATTTTAAATGTATCCCCAGTCAAAAGAGCGAGAAGATTCAACCTCAAAGGCAAACTGAGCCTTAGATACATTTGTCCTTATGAAATTATCGAGAAGTTAAACCCTGTGGCTTACAAGTTGGATTTACCAACAGCATTTAAGCGTGTACACAACATTTTTCAGATTTCACAGCTTTGAAAATATGCCCTTGATCCAAATCATATCATCATATCAGAGCCAATGGAAGTTGCTGAGAACCAAATGTACGAGGAGTGTCCCGTGCAGATATTAGACTACAGAGTTAAGCAACTTTGAAACAAAGGCACTCATGATTCATCTGAGGCTACATGGGAAACTGAGGAGGACATGAGAAGTAAGTACCCATACCTATTTGCGGTGTGAATGATGTTTCTTTCAAATAGCAAGTTAAAAGAACAAAACTTATTTTAACGGGCCAAGGCTGTAATGGCCCGAACCTAAAATTTATGCTAATTACCGTAAATTATCACAAATTAATCAAGTTAGGCACCGCATTTTAATTTAGCATTTTATGTGGACATATGTATATTTGTGCATTGTAGGTTAAAACGATGACGTGGCCTCAAAATGGAACTTATAATGCTCTCAAATAATTCATTTAAGTGCTAATAAATATTTGAATGCCCATAGGAATTAAAACTAGTCCAATTATCAAAAGGCTAATTTGTAAAGTAGTAATAATGATCATAAACGAACAAATATAGTAACAATGTAATAATAATAATAATAATAAGAGGAGTTATGTATATAAAAGGAGCTAAGTAATAATCAAAAATGAAAATGTTTCGCCCAAATTTTTCACCCAACAAATATACAATATTGTTTATTAATTTTGGCCAAACCTATTATTTCAATTATCTATATATTTATATATAATGAATGAAATAAAAATAAGAGGAGTTGGATAAAGATGAGAAAAATCTAGAAAAAGGTTTATGTGTCATTGAATAAATGGGTAAAAAAAGGAAAAAGAATTAACTAAAATTTATAATAAACCTTCCAAATCTAGTAAACAAAATCACAAAAC
>NCQV01059222.1:11156-24277 GCA_002740545.1 Lophocereus schottii | reverse complement strand
TAGTAAGGGCAAAACCTTGACTTGAAACTTCCCTGAAGCGCTAGTAGGTTTAAGTTTCATGATTTGTCTTTGTGCAGTAGTTTATTTTTTGAAAGTAGCATGACTTCATAAAAACCAGTATTTGGAGAAGTTGGTCCTACTCAAGTGGTCCAAGTGGGATAGTCGACTCTTGGGTTGAAAAAGATTAGTTTTGGGTGTAAGAACTCACCTGGGTTAGTCCATGTTGTCATACTTTAATTTTATCGTTTAGGCCTAATACTCTACCTCGAACTCAAGCTAGGTGCCTTACGCTATTTCATGACAATGTTTATGCTATAACTCCTCTTGGTTGCTCTTTTGAAATGATTTTGGATGTTTATGAATTGTTATGTGATTATACGCTAAGGGGACCTTATGTGTAAAACGTGAACTGCAACTTGTGATTTATGATAGAGAAAGATAGGTTTGATAGACAAAGCACCCAAGACCCACCTTTTATAGTGGTGCGAATCCCCCCATCTTTCCTAATTACATTAGGTTTTTAATTTCCCTAGGAATACATCTACTTTTCTAATTCCTCCTAATTTCCAAAATAATCCACCAATTTCATTACTTGCATCACCTTGCCCTTGGTCTTCTCCAGGGCTGTTCATTATTCGGTCCAAATCTATACTGGACCAAAGACCGGACCGAACCAAACCGAATGAATTCAGTCCAGTCTACGGTCCACAAAATTTTTTTATTCGGTCTTTGGTCCGGTCTGGTCCAGTCCACCGGTCTAGACCTATAACCGAATAAAAAATTTTTGGAAACCCACTTTTTACTTGTTCAATCTCAATTTTCTTTTGCAACTTATAATTTCTCGAATGTTCAAAAATATTGATTTGTTTTTCATGGGGGAAATATGTTGAAATGGTTCATATTGAAATAAATATAAGATGTTTATATCGGAAAATTTGCTAGCATGACAATTCGGTCCAATCCGGTCCGATCCGTTTATTTTCGATCTGGTCCTTGGCTTATTTGGTCCAGTCCACAATCCATAACTTCTCTCTTATTCGGTGCTCGATCCAACCCAGCTTGGTTTGATCCGAGTTTGAACCAATGAACATCCCTAGTTTTCTCATTGATACTAACTTAACATATACACCGATCACAAATTTGAATTTTGCTACGTAAAGGCAAACAAATAAACCAGGCCAGGAGGAGACCAGACCAGGTGGCAGACTTGTGCACTAGAGTTGGCTTGCATTTGACACTGGGCCTGTATCGAACTGGTGGCCTTCCGTGAATTCGGAAGTTCTGCTAACTCGATGGCTGAGAGAGAGTGAGGCGTTGACCTGGACCAAGGCATGTGGGTTGGTTGAATTTCTAGGGCAAGTGCTGCTTAATGAGACATTGGGTTGGGCTACACATGACTGGTCTGAGTGTGTAGTGCTAGGCCGGCTGCTATTCTTTTTCTTTTTTTGTTTTTTATTTTTTTGCTTCTCCCTCTGCTTCTCCTACTGGGCTAGTGGGTTGCATGCTGGAATTGGGTCAGGCCCACATTGACTTGATGGGGAATAAACTGTTACTGGGCTGGGGTTGACACCCCGGGCAAGCCCAAATTACTAAAATTCGTGTTCAGATCACATCTTCTTGGTCTCTATCTCTTTATTGCTTTCCTTTTTACAGCTATTATTTCATTAAATCATTATTCCTATAAAATCACAAAAATCAAATAAAACCTCAAAACAGTCTCGATTCCGCGTAAAATGAAATGACTAGAGGTACTTTAATGGACACTTTTGGTTCCTAAACAGAATGGGATGACGGCACTTGGATGAGCAGCCGTGAGAGCATTACTAGTGAAGTAGAGGCCTTATATGCTAAGTTGTTTCAACTTTGATCATGTTTTATAAGGCGTAATCCCATTGTTGTGGATATAAACAATGAAGGACCTGTTGAGCCCTGTGAAGTGGAGATAAGAACTACTCATTTTTAAACGTACCCAACCCAAGCTCTAAGACCAGATGGTATGCTTGCTCTTGTTTCCCATAATTAAGTATTGGCATATCAATCATAGCGAGGTTGCCTCATTTGTGAAGTCTATTTTAGCTGCCAACCTGGACGTCTTAATGGTTAATAGAACGTTGATTACTCTTGTGCCAAAAGTTATGTCACCATCAAATGCAGCTGAGTATAGGCCCATTAGTCTTTGTAACATTTTGGTTATAAAATTGCATCCAAGACTATTGCAAATAGGCTTATGCTTTGTTTACCTAGTATTGTTCCTCATGGTCAAAGTGAGTTTGTGCTAGGTAGATTTATTATGGGTAATGTTTTGGTGGTACTAGAGCTTTTCCACACTATGAAAAGCAAATCTAAAAGTCGAAGATGTATAATGTTAATCAAGCTAGACATGAACTAAGCGTATGACAGGGTTGATTGGAGTTTCCTAAAGGCTCTTTCGCTGTGGTTGGGTTTCAAGGAAGATTGGGTTAGGATGGTAATGTTATGTGTATCTTCTGTTAGTTGCAGCTTCATTATGAATGGTGCAGTTTGTTGCCATGTGGTACCAGGTAGGGTTTAATACCAGGTGATCTCCATATCACCTTACCTCTTCAATCTTGTAGTGGAAGCCCTCTCTTGGCTTATTTCTAATGCTGCGAGAAGGGAATTATTTCATGGTGCCAAGGCTGCCATGGGAGGATCAGAAGTGTCCCATTTATTCTTTGCTAATGATAGTTTGCTCATTTACATGGCCACCTGGCAAGAATGCTTGAAATTAGTTTAGATTATCAACCAGTATGAAGAAGCATTAGGCTAAAAAGTCAACTTCAAGAAGTTGGAGGTCTCTTTTAATAAAGGAGTTGGCATCGCGAAAAAAGAAGAGTTGGCTACATTATTGGGCATGAGAATTGTTGATAAACATAGCAAATACGGGGGGCCCACCCATAGTTATTCAGAGGAGTAAAAAGATAGCCTTTGCCAAGCTTCGAGGAGCATATATAAATGACACTTAAAGGGTGGAAATAAAAATCCTTTCTGGAGCGGGGAAGGAGATTCTGCTTAAAGTGGTAATTCAGGAAATGCCCACCTGTCTCATGAGTATTTTTAAAATAAACGCAACGCTATTTTTAAACTCATTTCTCATTGAAAGTGTTTTCATGACCTTGATGCAAAGATTAATTTATCAATTACTTTGAGCTCAAGATTCCCTCTTGACTGACTAGTTTGGTACTTCTCGGATAAAGGATTATTCACAGTCAGATTAGCGTACTTGCTTGGTTCTTTGGTCAACTACGATGATTTTGATATATTCTGGCCTATACTTTACAGTTCCAACGGAACACCAAAGGCAGAATGTTCTTCGTGGAAATAGTGTTTTAATATCTTGCTAACAAAGTCCCTCCTTTTGGCAGCGGCACATAGCCCTATCAGATTCATGTCCACTGTGCGATGGTTAGGAAGATCCATGCCATGCTATATATTTTTGAGTGTCCTGCTGTGAAGAGTTTATACAGTGGGTTAGACCATCATATTTTGCTAGCGCGGGCTGAAGCGGATACATCATGTCATGGGTTGATACATTCACTCAAACCTAGACCCGTGCGGCTTAGAAAACTTTGCTTGGAATGCTTGCTTTGTTTGCTAGTAAGCCATAAGGATGCTTAACTTAGACTTGAGAAGCTAAGTAATCACACTCATACTCTAAGGGAACTTAGAGAGAGAAAGTAGAGAGAGAAAGAGTTTGGCAGAATGATCTTGTATTGCACTTGAGTGCTTTTAATGGCTTGGTTCAAAATGAGCTCGGTTTATATACACATCCTCCTCCTCAATGGACGATGAAGAACCATTTAATCCTACGGCTATTATTGCTCTTCCAGAATATTCCATATAAATATCATAGATACTACGCACAATAGGATAATATGGAACATTTTAGAGGGTAGTCGAGAATATTCTAGTATAGGCTAGAAGGTTCTAGGACTCCCTACATAATCCTAGATATTCTAGAAGCTTCTAGAATAGTCCAAAAGTATCTAGAGTTCTCTAGAAGATTCTGGAAGAGTCTAGAAGACACCAGATGGTTCTAGAACACTTTAGAACATTCTAGTATATTTCAAAAGGTTCCAGGCCATTTTGGGAGATTCCAGAACACTTTAGAACTCTTTGGAAACATAGCCCGTGACATTTTCCCCTAACCAATCCGGCAATGTCTTTGTTACCTTTGGGTCTTTGTATGCTGCCCTTGAGTTGCCTCGTCTCTAGGAGGTGTCCTTCTCACTTGGTTGGGTTGATGTGTTGTGGCTAGCTTCTCGACACATCTATCCTTTGGTCACTTGCATCCCCTCCTCATTCTGGTATGTTTCCTCCTTTGTGCCAGCTTCCCAGGTGTTGTTGAGGGTATGACACTCGTAGGTCCCTCATCCCTACGTCCTTACTCTGCATAAATCGAAGGGCAATTAGCACCTTTTCCTTATCGGCTTCCCATCTCATGGGTATTGGATGTGGTTGCCCATTGCCCATGATGAACAAGGTGCTAGCATGAGGAACTATGACGGCTTTTGTTTATTGAGGAAGTCCATTCCTAGATAGAACTTCCAATCATCAAGGGGAGCGATGGTTATGTCGACCTTGCCTTTCGATGGTCCAACTTGGATGTTCGTACCTCGAGCAACTCCATGGATTGGAAGGTTCTTCGCATTGACCCCCATCACATAGCCCCTCTCCTTTTTGTAAGGTAGGCTAATCTCATCAGCGAGTTCTTTCAACAGGTACACGTTATCCGCCCATGTGTCAACCATTGCTTAGAGTTTCTTGCCTCCAACTTCGGTCTCTACATATATGCGGCTACCGGCTGGCTCCCCCATGTTGGATTACATGGCACTTAGGACCGATATTGAGGCAATACTTGTTTCCTCTTCTTGCCTCGCCTCTTCCATCACAAGCGCAGCAAGTTTCCCATGCTTCAGGTACTCAAAAACCCGATGAGGCCTGTTGCACAAGAAGCATGAATATTTCCTCTGTGTCTCATGCTTCTTGTCTCTTCCCTTCTCCTTGAAGATTGTTGGCCAGTCCCGCCTGGGAGACTTGTCCCGGTCTCCATCGCTGTCACTATCATCGTGGCTTGTCTTGCCTCGTAGCTTTGAGGAGTCTCTCTTGAACTCGACTAAGCACTCATTGGAGGCAATAGTAGAGGCGAGGTCTCGAACCCCACGCTTCTCAATTTCCATCCAGGCCCAATTACTTAAGCCATCGAGGAAGCAAAACAAAGCATCTTGCTCCCCCATGCTTGGGATTTCTAAGGGAAGCTCCTGAAACGCTTTCACATATTCCCGGATGTGACCCTCCTTGTATTGGAGGCGCCCTAACTTGGCCTATGCCTCCCATTCCACATCCCTGGGATAGAATTGCTTCTTAAGTTCCCCCTTGAATCCATCCCAAGTGGTGATGGGGTTAAATCCTCAGTTGACATCGTCACAGCTATGACACCTCCAAACAAGGGCTATATCTTTGAGAGAGAAGGAAGCATGGTTTACCTTTTGTCCTTTATCGGTGATGCCTACCACTCTAAAGTAGGCCTCGAATGTAAAAAAGAAGTTGTCAATCTCCCTAGCGTTCCTTGCCCCATTATATGTTGGAGTTTGGAGCGCATTCACCTTCGGGGTGATGGATACTTTTCCTGATCCACTGTTGCCCATGTTGGTCATCGCAGTCATGCAAAACATGAGTTGGACCTCTAAGGCTTTAATCCTAGCCTTATGTGCATCCACCTTGGCCTTGTAGGCGGCCACCTCAGCCCTACAAGCTTGAAGCTTGGCCTCCTTGGATTTCCAAAGGGTTTGAACATCCTCATTAACATTGCTTGCTAAGGATTTCACCGCCTTTTGCATCTCCATGCGGAACTCCTTAAGGTCCTCCGTAGACTCGAGGCCCTTGATGCGTTTCTCCATGTCATCCACCTTACCCATGAGGTCCGACATGGAGTGGTTAATCTCCGCAAGCTTGTCATCTACAAGGACCGATAAGTCCTTGTTCTTGTCATTGCCCTTCTTCCCTTGTTGTTGATGGTTGTCGACATTGGTGACACTTGAAGCCATGGATCTCGCAAATCGAGGCTCTAATACCAACTATCACGGGTTGATAAATTCACTTAAACCTAGACTTATACGGCCTAACAAACTTTGCTTGGAACTCTTGGAACTCTTACTTTGTTTGCTAGTAAACCTTCAAGATGCTTAACTTAGACTTGACAAGCTAAGTAACCACACTCACACTCTAAGGGAACTTAGAGAGAGAAAGCATTTAGGAGAATGCTCTTGTATTGCACTTGAATGCTTTCAATGGCTTGGTTACACATGAGCCCCCTTGGAGGTTTATGTACATATTCTCATCCTCAATAGACAGTGGAGATCTATTCAATCCTACGGCTATTATTGCTTTTCTAGAATATTCCATACAAATATTCTAGATACTATACACATGTAGTATAATGTGGAACATTCTAAAGAGTAGTCTAGAATATTCCAGTATAGGCTAGAAGGTTCTAGGACTCTCCACAAGTTCCTATATGCTCTAGAAGCTTCTAGAATAGTCTAGAAGTATCTAGACTTCTCCAAAAGATTCTAGAAGAGTCTAGAAGACTCTAAAAGGTTCTAGAACACTCTAGAACATTCTAGCATATTCCATAAAGTTCCAGGCCATTCTGGGAGATTCTGGAACACTCTAGAACTCTTTAGAAACGCGGCTTGTGACAATCAATGGAGCTTATTGAGTTATGATATCAGACATTGAATGATAATGATTTCCTACTATGTCTTACTTTGGTTAGCATGGAGCTGCAGGAACGATTACATTCTTAATAATCACAGCACCACAGTATACCTTGTTCGGTAGAAGGTGCAAGGTCTGGTTAAGGATTTGGCCAAACTTTACGATGAGAGCAGACCCAAAGGAGGTAAAAAGGGGATGGTGCACACGGCTATATGGATGCCTCCACCAGTAGGGGTGGTGAAATCTAATATGGATGCAACACTTTAGGCAGAAGGGTGGGTTGGGCTGCGGGTGATTGCTAGGAATGATAAGGTAGATGTGGTGCCGGCAGAATTGAAGAGGGCCAGGCCAACGTGGTTAGCTACTGTTGCAAAGCCGAAGGTATCTTTTTATGGTGCCTAGCTGGCTAAGCGTTTTAACTACCAAAGAATCTTAATTAAGTCTGACGGTCTGCCGCTCATTCAATGGGTGAACAAGTCCCCATCGTGCCTCAGTGATTTTGATGCTATTCTTGATGAGCTACTCTACATTAGTAGTAATTTTATATTTTGTGATTAGTGTTATCCTAACAGAGTTGGGAATACACTTGTCCATCATCTTGCTAGGATCTTCCTCTCAGTGGTTGAGCAGGTTTGACTAGGTTTGTAGATCTCAAGTTATGTACTTATGGATACTTTATTAATAAGTTAAGTACTTATTTTTCACTGAAAAAGGTCAAATAATTATAGTGATGACTCTCACAACTTTTAAACTAACGGTTATGTAAATTCATCACAAAAGAACAAAAGAATCTAACATAAGACGCAACATATAGAGTGACTTTTAATTGCTCATTCATTAAGTTACTAACAAACCTATGTAGTCAAACAATAAGAGAGGGAGATTATTGGGGACTTTTGGGTGTTAGGGGGGTTGGAGGAAGAGGGGTAATATTCTCTTTAGAACACATAATATTTATAGCTAATATTTACAATGTAATTAGTGTTAGGTGCTGTTTGTTTAATAGCTATTAATTGTAAGCTGTTTATATTAGTTGTTAACTGTTAATTGTTTGAATCAGTTGTTTAAATTAGTTATTTGTAAAAAAAATGTTTTGTGGAATTAGTTATTTGTAATAAAGTTATAAGACGAAAGACTATTTCTCTAAAAACTCTTTCAAAAAACTCATCAAATCAGCCTTTTGAAATTAAATTTTTGACTCAAAAGGCTCTTCAAAAAGGCTATTATACTGAACACCGAAGTTAGCTTTTTGACTAGATCAAACAACTAATTTTGGTCCAAAAGCTCTCTGGAAAGTTGTTCACCAAACAACCCGTAATCTTTCCCACTTGTTAGCGGGAGATATGTACAGAAAGTGCTTCCCAATACACAATAATTCCCTCGAAACATGCAATAGTGGATGTATGTTATTTATTCCATATTTCAAATAGCTTAATTTCTAGTCACGTTGTAATAGGGTTGTGCAAAGTTGGGCTCGATTATTCATTCAGTATTTTTTCCCCCACCTTTCCAACACATTTGCTTTGAAAATATTACAACATTAGCCCGAACTATAATTCTTATTACCTGTTAGATCGCGCAACCAAAATTTTCAGTTCGGTCCGGGTAATGGTTTCTAAAATAGAATATTCAACATGTGTAGAAAGAAAGTGGCATCAAAATTAAATTAGATGTTATCAGTTACAAATTTCGCAATGACTCTTGAGGTTATCACACAAAATACTAAGATTATCTTGAGATTTTGTTAAAAGGCAACTAGGTTAGGAAAGAAGAAAAGATTAATCTAGTTGCTCACAAGATGCTTGCTTTGACCATTTCAAAATTTAGTGCATGCTAATAATTTTGAAATTTTCTAGTTCACCGAGATTTTCTAAATATTTGATGACATATGTTATCTTTGCAAAAGATTAAAGTTACAACTTTTAATTATAACATATAATTTAATTATTGGGTTCGGTTCGAGTAACTCGAAAGTACAAATGCATGACCTGTAACCAAACTAGTATTTTTTAAATAAAAATATTTTGAGCCATGTACAAAATTTTGGTTTGATTTTTTAAGATTTCGATTCTGATTTCGGTTGGTTTCTTTTGCACAATCCTACCTTGTACTGTTGTTGATGTAGTTATTGTGGCGCGTTGTTATGATCTAGCTCTTTTTCAATGCAACGCGTTATCATTTGTTGTCATTATTAGATTCATAAGAAAACCTACCTATGTATGATAATCATTCCAAAAGTTACAGAATTATATAATTGTTCAGTTCAGATGTCCCTTGATGAAAACAATAATAATATTATCAATATATATTCTTTATTGTTTAAACAAGACATAGGGATACATTACTTTCTATTCACTGAACGTGGATCATGATTAGTGCGTATATGACATATATGGCCCTTAAGTATTTAATAATTCTTATCACACTCCGTGACGAACAGTATCCCTTTTAATGGATATATTTTAGAGAACGTCGTTCCAACAAATTTTGTACAACTAGATTTCTAATTAATGTTGGGTTTAATGCTTGAGGGACAAAATCAGCCATCTTGTGACTATAGATTGGCTGTAAGATCTTTAAAGAAAAAAGGTTGGCTATGAGGCCATGGATAATCTTATTATACTACTAAAGAGTTACTGATAGTTGTTGACAGGTTCAAGCGTTTTCCATTAATCGGACTTTGCCAAACACAAAGATTCCTTTTATGTCACTAGGACATACTGGTGCAAAAACTTCATTTGATGGATAAATATATTAGTTTGTCACAAATAAACTCAATGTCATCAAGACTTTTAGGTAAGTGAAGGTACGCCTAAAGACTCTATTTGCCTCACGTACAATAGGTCTTTGGAATGCAAAAAACCTCCTCTATTAGCGTGTTATACTTCAAGAAGATAGGATTCTAAGCGTCCATGACAAGCAAAATTTCACAGGATTGTGGTGTTAGCATAATCTCTTGACCATGCCCATCAAGGCATACCCTACTTATGCTACCATGCCACACATTTATGGAGATACCAGACATTTTTATGAAAGAAATACTTTTTTGAAAATACTACTTTAAATGGGACATATCTTATACCCTTTCAAGTTTGAGACACATCTCTTCATGATTACACCCTTTCAAGCAGGAGGTACAAACTAGCTATCTCTTCATGAAAGAAACACACCTTTTCAATAGAGGGCATAAGTTAGTTAATTTACTTGTGCCTCTTCATAATAATTATTCAACCAAAAGGTGCATTGCAATTATTAATGATCAAAATAATCAATTATTATCTAGGTATAATTCAAGAATATATTTCCATGGCCATTTTTAAGGAAATAATTATTTTATCAAATTTCCATTTGTAAGGAAATTACTTCAACAAACCCCCACCATTTCCATAACAAATGGTTTTTCGAATTTTCGGGAGGTCTTATCCATGAATGGTGTCTTATGATTGGACCCCCATCTTAGTGACCTATCGTCAAACTGATCAGGATAACATCATAAGCTATTTTTTGAACCAGCTATCCTCTCTGACCACTTGCATCTAAGCCACACATAGGTGCTGGATCACTTAATAATTTGACACTATTAATGACCATGTGTCCCATACCTATTTTGCAAGTGTTCNNAAGCCAAGCCCAAACTTAGCAGAAGGGGCCAAACTTTATACTTACTAGGTAAATCTCATCAATACCCCCATAAAATATTAATAGAAACGTTTTAAGTACAAGAAACAAGTCACACCATTGATTAAATACAAATAACTTAATCAAATTCTTATGCCTATACCCCCCACTCAAAGGTTCTCTATTGAGGTTCATTAAGGTCAAAAGCTCACCCTTCGTAGAATATATGGCTAAAGTAGCACTCCATTCGAATGATAACTATCATGGCGAGTGCTAACATGTCACATAGACTGTGTACTTTGACTCATTGAACTTAAAACCTGATATTTCCACGAGCATTAAGTTGAAGTTCCAACATGAGTGACTTAGTGTCCTTGCCAAAATCATAAGATTCATTCCATGACTTTGACAGCACTAACTTCACAAAAGTCTCAAGACTTTTAAGTTTACATGGATCACATCTGTGCTCAGTCATTTATCCAGCTGCATTCATTGCCTTTGTATGTCTTAATAATGGGCCACAAGACTTGCAAAGTTAACCGACTATAAAAGCAAAGTCCAACTATTAAAACTTGGAAATCTCAACACCTCAACAAACTTTAACACATGAAATTTTTTCATATTTTCAAATAAGTCCAACCTGAAATTCACTACTAGAAACTATAGTTTTAACAACCACTTTTTAACGACCAAATATAAAAGTTATCGTTAAATATTATTAATAACAATGAGAGTATTTTTTTTATTGTTTAATTTCATCTAAAAATCATTATTAGACAACGAACAAAAAAGTAGGTCGTTATTGTTTTTGACAATGTTCATCATTATTAGTAATAGGAGGGAATGTACATAAATTGAGGAGGAAAAATGAAAATGAAAATTAGAAAGTTGAGTACAATTTCCTCCTAAGTTAAGATTATTAGAGGGAAAAGTTAGGTTTATATATTACTATAAAATCAAAATCTTGCTCTAAAAAATAAAATCAAATCGAATTCAATGAACTTATTTTGAGCTTGCATTTCATGGTCTCTTAAAAACAGCCTAAACTCAAATATATGCTGCATCGGTAGCTTGCTTCTTCAAAAGAAAAAAACCAACTCAACTACCTTGCCTCAATTTGATTCATACCGAAACCCTAGCCTGTGATCTGTCTCCCAAATTTCGCATTTCTTTCCACCAATTTCACGTCCATTGCATTAGGTACGTCTGGATTGCCTTCTTCTTGCTCGTAATTTGTAATTTCTGCTGATGACGTTGGGTATTTTCCATTAAAATTTAGTAAATCATGGAGGATTTTCTATTTCAATGCCATCACTAATTGATTCATTGCTTTTTTTGTCGAAAATTCACAGTAAATTCACCACAGTGCCCACTATCTAACGCCTTTGGTTGTTTTAGCCGCCTCATTAAGTGATAATACAATCAACTAATTCTCCAATCTCTATCTCTGCCTCTATCTTTCTCCTATTTTTAACGTGTGATTTGTTGAAATTGAAGAAGCTGTAGTAGTGAATTGAAAATTTTCACCTAGAAACTGGGGGTTATCAGATGAATTTGAGTGATATGTTAAAGTTGGGTTCAAGAGGAGTCAGGATTGCACTTGTATTTTATCAGAAAGCAGTTCATGTTTAATGGGTGCCCATTTGACTGCCTCAATTTTGATGCTGCATAGCTTTGTTTCTTTCAAATTCTTTGGTGTACATGGAGTATATTGCTGTGATTATGTGACTTTAAAAGTCACTTTAAAAATCACTCAATCTCTTCTTTTATGTAAGTAGAGCATTGTTTTTTATCATCATCTTTACAGCCTAGCATCTACATCTGAAATTGATGACTCAAAAATAATTGTCTGCCTGTGATGAAGGACATATATGTGTATAGTTGCTTATAAAATTTAGGAGGATTTTATATTAATCTATGTTTCCCTGTTCCTAATAGTCCATGAATCTATATTTCCTTGTTTTCTGGACTGAAGTAAGTATCGCTAATAATATTTGAGCCCTGGTTGAATATGGCAGAAAGTGTTGTGCTTTCTGGTAGTGAAGGGACCCATGAGTGTGAAAGAACTCTTTGTGCCGTTGAGTTTGTCCTCTTGAATATCCTATATATTGCCCATGAATACTGCGTATCCCAGGAAATAATTATTCAACATATGCTTTAAACATATTCATATGCCAAATAGAAGTACTTCCTCCTAAGTTAATGCTACCGATAACTGATCCCTTTCCCCTTCTTTTCAGGTGTACACACCAAAAGAAAAAGAATAAAATATTTACCTAGGGCAGATTTGGAGTATGCGTTTGCTGTGGTTATTTGGACCTATAGTGTTAAGTCAACTATTCCCCCTCCCCCTTCCTTTTTTTGCATATTTGGAAAACAATTTGAAGACCATGTATATGAATATGAGCTTCAAATCCTTGATTACCAGAGCCTTTGTTCTTCCATTATCTCCCAAACCTAAAACCTCTTTCTTATCTATCATGATGTCTTCATCAATGTCTTCTCAAAAGGACCAGGCTGCTGCCAAGAAAGTCGCTTGTGTTACTACTCATCTTTGCCAAGCATCTCCCTCACTCCATCCCTATCTTTCTTCTTGTTGTGGATTGATTATTCTACTGGGGGGTTGCCAGGTTCACGAGTTCTTTGTGGGTCTTCAATCATCTTGGGGCATTTTTCCTCTTATGGATTATAGTCAAATTTTGCTTATGGGATTCTGACCTTTAAACTGAATTTCTTTTTCTTCTTGTCGTATATTGGTTTGGTTT
>NCQV01059219.1:18376-31509 GCA_002740545.1 Lophocereus schottii | reverse complement strand
AACGTGTTCAGCCCGTTAGTGAAGTGATTAAATCCTACACGAGGTAGGTCGTGGACTTTCACACCTCAGTTGGGCTAGAGGCGTTTTCCACGTAAAAATTGTGTGTGCTTTATTTCCGCATTTATTACTTTGAATTTCGCTACTGAACCAATTGAGAACAACCGCTGCAAACAAGGCTTAAGGTTGTTTGTGATTTACAAACAATCTCTGCAATCAAGTGCTACGGCTGTTTGCCAGTTATTAAGCGAAAATCGGCCACCACAATTCACCCCCCTCTTGTGGTTGTGTACTCTTGAAATTCAACAGATCTAAATATAGCAAAACCAAACTCGACCACATTGAAGTAATCTAATGCTAAATGTAACCAATACCAGCATAATCCAAGGACCAAGTATAATAAGCCATCATATGAAACTAATACCATTAAGATTGGAAATGAAACTAAGTGTCACCAGCCATAACACAAAATTGCAAATGCTGAGCAATTGGAGATAATAAGTCAGAACACCTTAGATTTCATGCATATTTTAGCTTGTAGTCATTTGAAATGAAAGCCAAGTGAAGTGAATCAGAAATAAACAAATGAGGAGGTCAGTAGGGTTTGGGGAATGGATTAAAACACATAAAATGAAAGCATAAACTGATATAAGAGAATGCAGGATCAAACTAAAGCTTGAAGCGAAGCAGAGCAGCCGGGAAGTTCAGGGTAAACCATTGGGAAATCATCTTATCTCATCTTTCAACATTTCTAACACCCCGAAACTGAGCTTCAAAGTTCACAAATGAAGGTGGAAATGCCATTAACATGGTTGTGAGAAAAACAAAAACAAAATAGAGAATATACCTGTGACTGAAGCCAACAACAATTCAAACCAAAGTTCATCAATCCTACCTAAACATGCATTCAATTTCACACAATGCAAAGCTGAAAACAGGTCTAAACGTCAATCGAAACTCTGAAGACCGAAAATGACAATGCTTGATTGAAACTCTCAAATGGAAATTACACCAAAATTAAGAAACAAACACCTTACAATCTACTCTAAAGTTACTAATAATTAAAACATAAAGCCCAGATTGATACCTCCTAATGCCACTGCTTCCCTTGGTACTTGAACCACTTCAGTCTTGTTCATCGATCTAGGCAATTTGTGGGTGGCACTGATAAATGTTGTGCTGGCTGATTGTGGCAATCGGATGAGGATGATGCTGTGTGGTGTGTTTGGTGTTGCATCGAGAAAGAGAGAGAGAGAGAGAGAGAGAGAGAGAGAGAGATGATTTAGAGAGAGAGATGAGAGACTGAGAAGCGACCGAAAATCGAGGCAATGTCAGGATCAGGGGGTTTCTGGTTTGAGTGGAAGCCAAGGGAGGAGAGAGAATGAGAAATGGAGGCGTCAAGAGGAAGGTTACGTGCTTGTCACGAGACCGGGTGGGTTTTAGGTTTAATTTTATTTTTTTCTTTTTTCTTTTTTTGGGTTATAAAAGATAATGGGCTAGGGAATTTTGATTAGGTTGACTCAATTTGACCCAAATTTCAATTTCTGCATTTCTTCATTTTTTTTCCGTATTTTTTCCGAATTATTCAATACTCTACTAACAAAATAAAATCAAATAAAAATACAAAAATAATAATTATTTTGAGCATCAATTAAGTATAAGGGTATTGTATAAATAGCATATTTTTGGCACAAACAAATATCCCCACACTAAGATTTGACTTGTCCTCGAATAAAACAACTAAACTACCTAAAAAGAAATAGAAAATAAGAAAAAGAAAATCTTAACTCACTGTTGTATGAATTACGGTTACATTTAGCGTATGCAACAAGGCCTTTAATTAAACCCATCAATTTTCCAAGTGGACGAGTGAGGTCTTGTAAGGGTTTTNNAATACCCAAAAAATCATTTCAGAAACGAAGGAAAATCTTTTTGATTTTTTTTTCAAAATATAGACATATATACAAATAATACAGAAATTATGTGCATAACTCAGCCAATTGTAACACCCTAGTAATCAAGTCACAAAACTATATATAAATAGAATGTACAATTAGAAGCATCCAAGTCAAAAGAAGCATCCTGATTCTTATTTTTCATCCCACATACAATATTCAATGATATATATACCTTAGTGCATCCACAAATATGTATAAATCCTTATGAATCAAGTTGCTAACATTGACATGATCTCCATTTTCTTGCCTAATTGCCTTATGTGCTCTGTTTTTTCATTTTTTTCTTTTCAAAAGTAATACCCACTTGACTTATAAATATTCGAGCATTCCCTAGAAAGAGGTTTTATTCGATTGTGTAAGGCAATTATTTCATTGCCCAAACAAAGGTGTAGTCAAGTAAAATAGCACATATTCAATCTAATTAAAGATATAGTGGCTATGAATATTGGTGCCCGCATTTTTATTCTTTTTTTTATTTTTCCTTTTTTTCTGCATTTTTCAGGAGCATGGAAGGCAACTTCAACAAACAAAGAGTTCACATGCCAACTTAACAACAAGACCATAAGAATTGACGATAAAGTGGACAAGGGATGCCCTAAACCACATATATGAGATTGGGTTATATCTACATGCTCAACTAGACATCTCATAATGTAAACTCTGTTTATATATAGCTCACTAACCAAGTAACATGAGATCACAATCGCCAAAGAAAACACATAAAACCTAAAAGAAAAAGAAAATTGTTTTTGAATTTTTTTCAAAATTTTCGAAAAATATGTACAAATGGGCACCCCACTCCACCCCAAAACTTCACAATGCTCTCATTATGGAAACTAAGGTGCCAAAAGGAAATCACATAAGCTATGCAACCGAAAAACCCTATAAAGTTGCAAATATATACAAACTAGGACACGAAGAAAATCAAAAACAAAAACAAATTCATAAAAGAAAGCAAAACAAAAACCCATTCTAAACTATAACAAAACAAAGACCAAAACCAAAACCAAACCAAACCAAACCAAAACGAGATGCAAACATACTTTATCATCAAAATAAAAATCAAAACCACAACTGAAACCAAAACAAAACCAAACACATATATTTACAAAAACCAAAAACCAAAATCGTAGAAGAAAGCAAATCAAAAACCAAAACCAAAACCAAACAAAACAAAACAAAACAAATCAAGACCAAAACAAACCAAAACAAGACCAAGGACCTACTAACTACAAAACTAAACCAAAGGGAACCTAAAACAGAATAAGGGACAAAACAAAAACAGAACATATAACCAATAAAACCAAATATATACACTAATCACCTATTTACAAAAACATACCACCATTGCCCAGAACACAACCAAAACATCTGTGGGAAAACAAAAATACCCAACATAGACAAGGAACTACCAAATACAAAACAAAACAAAACAAAACAAGACGCATCAAAAGAAAAACAAAACAAAACACAAAATCAAAAACAAAATCACTAAACACAAAAAAGGAAAATAAAACACATATAACTAAAACAAAACCAAAAAAGTACACAAAAACAACGTCAAAGAAAAACAAAACTCACAAAACCAAGGAAATAAAATAAACTAAAACATAAAAACAATCCTACATATCTACAACTATTCACAATCTTAGATATCCACAACTAACAAGTAATTACAAAATCATAAAATAATCAAGGGTGATCATAGCTAACACGGCTCAACAAATCTCAAATTCCTCCTCAAGATCGACCATCTATACAGTCACAATCATAAATATCCATTACTAAGTCCAAAAAGAAAAGAAACTAATCCTCAATATTCACAACTATGTACAAAAAGAAAGAAAAGAAATGAAAAAGGAAAGTAGGAAAGGGGTGGAATGATCATACCAAGTTGGATACAAATTGTACCCAAACCAAATACCTCATGTATATGATGGACGTCCATGGAGTATCAGCCACTCCATCATAACTTATAAGTTGCTATTCATAATCAAAACCAACCAAAGTTCGAAGCAACTTATCAAACATCTAGGCACAATCCTCACAAAAATGAAAGCAGTTAGAAATAAGAGGTGGAACCCAAATACAATGCATAAATACGATGTAAATCAAGGCTCTCTTAAGCTTATCAAAGCTCTCAGCCCAAACAGAAGAGAGATTTATATGTAAAATCAGATGCATAAGTCAATGGTCTAATAAAGATATGACTATATGAATGCAAAGACCATCGAGAGTGGTCTGAATGATCAAAATGAAGTCCAACATCTCTAAAGGGCGAGGGGAGAGGACCAAGGCAAGGCCAGTCAAGTGAGATATGAAAATCAAAGCTCAAGGGAGGGCCTAAGGTCAAGTCTTCACCTCAAAGTGATCCTTGAGTCTCTCTATATCAGCATCATCAAAAGTCTAATCTAAACAAGGATAACCAAGCACAAAAGTCTCAGACTCTACAAAAATAGACTGGGGAGGGTCTAAAGAAAGAAGAAAAATGGGAAGGGGAGAGGAAAGAGGTGCAATAGAAGGGGTGGAAGCTAAGTTAGGGAAAGTCACCATAGAAATGGGATCAATAAGCTCAATGTGAGATGAAACCTCACTAAATTCGACATCAAAAGGCTCATCAAGTAAGTGCACTTCAGAAAAGTATCCTTGCACTCAACTTGTGTGCCACACTAATCGTCTAAACTAGGATCAGTCTCAAAACCATCTCCTCCTTGAACTCTCCTAAGGGAGCCAAGGGAAGAAAGGAGTCGAAGATAATCACAACATCCTCAGAGGTGCCCAAAGGTGTGCTAGTCTCAAGGGGAGATGCAAAAGGTGATGAGGGATCACTCGAAACCTTAAGGTCATCAGAATGTGTATCATCATAAAAATCATGCCCTAAAGGAATAGATACCTCACTCCTAACATCAAAGTCATCACAAGACCTAGGTCAGTCTTGAGCAAACTTTACAAGTGACTCTCCCTATTAAAGGCAGCCAGTGCCTCTAATATGTGTGGTCTACCAAGCAATAGATAAGTTTCAACATCATGGTCAAAGAAATCACAATAATCATGTGAAATAGAAGCACGTGGAGTACAAGAGTGCTCATAAGATATACGTACCCAGAAACTGACCCTCATTTAAAGGTTAGAATGCATCATATAAGGGTCGGGAGAGGGGTGACAAAAGGTCTCTCTAGCATTGTTATGCTCCCACGTATCCTGAAGCAGATACTCAAAGAAATCCCAAATTTCATCAGAAGTCTTAGTGAATAAACAATCCAAACCCCCGGGTACATAGTCTCAACATTACCCTGATATTCATCATTGAGACCTTCAATGATCGCTCGGTAAATTTCCCATTTTTCAAAATTGTAATCAACACATTGAGCAGAAAATTCATTCAATCAGCTCAAATATCTCCAAAATACTTCATGCTCAAACTGTGGAAAATAGAAACTTGCCATTTTTTTTGAAGTTTTTAAAATTTTCAATTCGTTAGGGGTTTTTAAGTTTTTCAAGTTTTTTTTTTTTTCAATTTTAAGCCTTTTATAATTTCGTTTTTTTGGAATTTTGGATTTCAAGAAATAACTAAGCTAAGTCACACTTAATAACAAAATAAAGCAAGCAAGATAAATCATGTGCAACTAATAAGAGCCTAATAAAGAAAAAGAAAATGTGACCTAAATCTCATTCCACTAGCACCGAATTAATGGCGCCAAAAACTTGTACGACTTTTATCGTAGTACTTCAGGGTCGTCTCCTCAGAGACGAGGATGAGATTAAGGTCATTAAGTATGGAATTAAACTAATCTAGTATGATTCTAAGCTGATTAATCAATAAACAAGTAAAACTATGGATTATAAATGGATCAAATTCTAAATAATCCCTACTTATTCGTAAACTCTAATAGAATCTAAATATAGCAAAACCAAACTCAACCACATTGAAGTAATCTAATACTAAATGTAATCAATACCAATGTAGTCCTAAGACCAAACATAATCCTTACGCCATCATGATGAAACTAATACCATCAAAGATTGCAAGTGAAACTAAATGTCATCAGCCACAACACAAAATTGCAAACGCCAAGCAATTTAAGATAATAAGTCAGAACACCCTAGATTTCATGCATATTTTAGCTTATAGTCATTTGAAATGAAAGCCAAGTGAACTGAATCAGAAACAAAACAAATGAGGAGGCCAGTAGGGTTTGGGGAATGGATTAAAACACATAAATGAAAGCATAAATTAATAAAATAGAATGCAAAATCGAACTAAAGCTTGAACAGAAATAGAGAAGTAGGGAGTTCACGGCAAACCACTAGGAAATAATCTCAGCTCATCTTTTGACATTTCCAATACCCCATAACTAAGCTTCAAAGCTCACCAACAAAGATGGAAATGCCCATTAGCATGGCCGTGAGAAGAACAAAAATAGAATAAGGATATCCATGCGACTAAAGCTAACCACAATTCAAACCAAAGTTCATCAATCCCACCAAAATATGCGTTCAATTGCACACAATGCAAAGCCGAAAATACATCTAAACTTCAATCAAAACTCAGAAGAGCGAAAATAGTAATGCCCGACTGGAACCCTCAATCAGAATTTAAACCAAAATTAAGAAATGAACGCCCTAAAATATGCTCTAAAGCTACTAATAATTAAAACCTAAAGCTTAGATTTATACCTCCTATTGCCACTGCTTCCCTTTATACTTGAACTACTTCAATCTTGTTCATCGATCTGCTTGTAGATGATGCTAATAAATGTTGCACTGGCTGATTGTGGCAATCGGATGAGGATGTGCTATTTGATGTGTGGTGTTGCAACGAGAGAGAGAGAGAGAGAGAGAGAGAGAGAGAGAGAGGTGACTTCGAGAGAGAGTTGAGAGATGGAGAAGCGTTTGCATTTCTCCCGAGTTATTCAATACCTATAAACAAAATAAAATCAAATACAAATCTAAAAATAACAATTATTTTGAGCATCAATTAAGCATAAGGGTATTGTATAAATAACACATTTTTAGTGCAAACACTCTTATGCCACCAAGTTCATAGGGATTTGACTACAAGTCTTTACACCACCAAACTCACAATGATCTAGCCACACATCTTCAGGCACTAAAAATTTGATTAAATTGATCCTAAAACAAGAACAAAATAAAAATATTAAGTCAACTTGAAAATCTAGGATAAAGAAATCTAAACTAAACTGAACTACTCAAACTAAATAAGAACTCAATCAAAACCAAAAATCACAAATATGAAAATAAAACGAAAAAAGACTCAAACGACTAGATGCAAACAAATTTCACATGCCTATCCACAGCACCGGCGGCAAAAACTTGTGATTTTTCGCAAACGCACAGTTTATCACTGTAGCATTTATGGGTATCGATCCTCAGGGATGGATTATGAAATTAGATTTCTTAACAAGAAACTAAGAATCTAACATAATATGAAAAATAACTGAACTCAAATATATAAGCATATGGCTTTACCAAAACTTATGGCAATTTGATGCGAAAGATCAAGACAGAAGAGAACAAGAATTGTATACAAAATTGAATAATTAGAAACTTGAATGCGAAAATTGCAATAGACCTCCATTCTTTACTCAACTAAAGCAGCAGGCAAGAACTAGAGCCACCAAATCTCACCGGACCAAAAACTCAGTGCAATAGACCTGAACTGTAGCCACAACCAAAACAAATCTGTAATGTAAACTGTAAATTTTTGGTCGAATCCCAAGCAAATTGCGATGAATTGGTAGTCTATTTTCCAAATCTTAAAAAAGAGCGAGGAAGAAGAAAAACTAAGGAACTAAAACTAAAAAAACTAGGTTATCCTCATTGAATCAATCTGGAGCCCTCTTCTTATAGCAAAACTGAAACCCCTCAATCTCTTCATTACTTTAGCTAATACTTAATTATGGACTTGTAACTACCGAACTGATGATGGTGATATGAGTGGAGGGTAACGGCTAGGATTAATGCTAGTCAATGAAGGAAATGAATGGCATGATTGAATGGAGAGGGGTGTGGAGAAGTTAGTTATGGCTGAGAAGAGAAAGAAGGTGAAGTAGCAAGGAAAGGTCTCGGGTCACTGGGCTTCGTGGTTGAGAAACGAGCCTAACATGGAGAGAGAGAAGGCTGCAGGCCGGGTTTGAGAGAGCCTGGGCTAAGGCTTCGAGCCTTTTTTTTCCTCTTGTTTTTAAGGTCCAACACTTCTTTCTCGATCTCCTTTTGTAAGAATTTCGGATTTCTTATTTATTTTATTCAAATCTTCAACATTCGTACAAAATAAACAAAAATATATTAAAATTCTAATTTAATCATTTATTTTGACCAAACATTAGATAATAAAAGGGTATAAAATGACATAATTCATATTGAACATAGACACTTTCCATCGAATCTCCCTTCTAATGGTTTGGAGTCATAAAAGAGAAATATTAAAGAAAATATGCTAGATCACCACTATGAACTAGAGATAAAGATTAAGAGATTTTTTAGAGAGCACATGGCATTTAACACTTAAATTCATTGACTCATCAAATTCGAGTATACATTGAGGGAAATAAGTCTATAAATATTCAAAATGAGGGGAATTAACTAATACAATAGTAGGATAAGTAGATTAATCAGAATCTTGCAAAATATCCTAAAAAATAAATAAAAGTTCCAAAGATAATGACAATTGCTATGAGCTATAATTTCTAGTATTTCGTCCCCATCTTCTAGAAAGCCTCTAGAAAGTCATACTACACCAATGGCAAGTGTTGCTGAATATAATAAGCCTCTTCCTTGGTTAGTATAGATTCATTCCATTGTAGAAAATGCAAAGAATTATAGCTGCATTTTTGTCTAACTGAGCCAGAACTTAGATGGCTCAAAAATTGGATTTTATGCACACTCATCATAATTTTGACCATTTATACCTCAAGGGGAATCTAACGTATGTTTTAAGCACATAAGGCTAAAATAGGCATTTTATAGAATTTAAAATAAAAATTTTGGCTTGCATCAATTGGGCACCATTAAGTAGGAATAAAACGTTACCCAAATTTAGCAAGTTTACTAACAAAAGCCTACATTGGCACATCTGAGGTTTTGGCGAGTTTAGAGAATCGAAATGCAAATACCTATGTAGAAATATTTATACATCCCAATAGTAGACTTGAATACTTTTTTAATAGAAGATAGGTCATCAATTAATGAGCCCATTTGTTAGGAAAAATATAATAATAAATTGAGCCTATGTGTAGGAAATTAATGTCAGGTAACTTTTAGGTGGATAAGGCCATCTTCAAATCTTGGTGCAAGGTCAAGGGGGTCTTCATTTGTGTCTACCACCCTCACATTAGAAGAATTTTCACTCAAATTCTTGGGATTTAAATCCACTGACACGAAGCTTGAGAGCCTATCAGCAACGTTAGGCTTGAAAAGAGCCATGGTGGTAAGAACTCCACCTTTCTTGAACACATTTTATGAAGGCACCTCTCTTGAACATATTTCTTGAAACTCTTAGGGGCCATTTTCTGAAAACAATTGGGTACATAAGAAGTAATGCTCATTAGCTTATTGATAATCTCAATGTACTCATCGCAATGTATATCAAAACAGAGTGGAGGCTCACATTCATGAGATAGGGGACATTCATTAAGAGGCATCAACCTCTAAAAGGATTCATTCTAAAATTCATTCAAAGGTGATTGGACTAAAGGGTACAAGGGTGTCACTTCCTCTCTTGTGTTTAAGTCATCCAAGAGTGAGGCAAATATAGGCTTGCTCTTGATAATAGTTCTCTTATTTTGTGTTTCAATCATGCATAGGCTTTTGTCACATCCCTCCTTTAGTTGTTATTTGTGGCATGGGGATAAAGAAGAAAATGCTAATGCTTATCCTTAGTGTTTGTAAAAATGATGTCCATCATAACTCACGTAATAATCAAACAACCATTATCCACTAAGAAAGATTTGAAATGCATTAAAAGAAAACATCTCATACAAAGCCTCATCTCTACATTTGCTCACTCAAAATGAAAATATAGCATGTTTGGTGGTGTTCACCTCAATTCGTAATTGAGCAAATAGAGAGTATAAGAGTGTGGCTCAGAGAGAATAGGCAACATAACATCTAAGGTGGGATTTGATTCAACGTCTTTCTTTTCAAGGTCCAAAATAATCTCATTTTCTTCCTCGTCCTCTTCTTGATTTAGGATTCACTTAAAGAACTCTCTCCGTCTTGAGAAATTTAAGCCAAAATTCAGCATAACCTTGGGGTTTTTTAACTAGCTATCATGGAACTTTATTCACATGAACATCTTTTGGCCTTAAAATAATCTTCAAGTGTTTGAACCCATCTTAAATATATGTTAGGAATCAAATTAATATCATCAAAACAAAGAGGTTCTCTCATGACCTTCTTCACTTGTACTATTTGCTTTCTAAGCTTTCTTACTCCATCTCGAAATTTTAGGATAGCCCTATCATCCATTATATAGGAAAATAACAAGTGAAAAGTGTTTGAGGAAAGAAGGATACAAAAGTGGGGGACGAAAGAGGTTGTATACTGTGGGGTGGACCATGGACTATCTGTGGTGGGCATTGGTTGTGTGCTTTCTACAATTTTAGTAAAGGCTTTCTTGTGGAGTTCCAGATTTGTGTTTGCGTTTGTGTTTGTGTTTATGTTTGGGAAATTTTTTTGGATTTTTTGCTGTGGACTAAGAAGGATTGACTAAAATGAGTAAATAAGAGTACTCTGGTGAAACCAAAGTGTGAATTTTTACGCTTGGACTTGGGATGAATGTGAGGATTAGATGAAGATTTTGATTCAATGATCAACCAAAAGAGAGCACTACCTCATATTTCATCTTGATGAGGGATGAATTCTCAATACCTAAGATCACCGATACTCAAGAGAAACCTAAAAACAATGGATGACCCTTGTTGTATTTAATTTCAAACGATCAAGGTGATTGCGGGATTAATGCCCAAAAAGAAGACCCTAAAATATGATATATAATGCCAACCAATCTCTCTTTTAAAGGATTAGAGCCACCAAAGAGAAATTTTAAAGGAAAGAATCTAAATCAACACTCTAAGCTAGAGATAAAGATTAAGATATTTTTGAGGTAGAAAATGGCCTCTCGTCCTTCAATTCATTCATTCATCGAATTTGCGTATACACTAAGGGAAATGGGTTTATAAATAAACAAAATGAAGGGAATAGGCTAATGAATTGGTGGCATAAGTGGACCAATAATTGTGCTACAAAGTATCTTTAAAAAAATCAAAATTCCAAAAAAGATGACAATTGTTACGAGGTATATTTTCTAGGATTTCTTCCCCATTTTCTAGGAAGCTTTTAGAAGATCATGTTCCACTAATAGGATGCCATCACTTGGAGCCTCTTCATTGATGAGTGTAGATTCATTCTATGCTAGAAAATACTAGGGATTATAACTGCATCCTCCTTTAATTGAGCCAAAGCCTACATGGCTCTAAAATTGGATTTTGTGTGCACTCTTATTAACTATTTATCCCTGAAATGGAATCCAATACCAATTTTAGCATAGGGAGGTTTACTTGTAAAAATCAACAGTGATGCATTTAAGTTTGTTTTACGAGTTTAGGGAATTAAAATGCAAAGAAGTCTATAAATATTTACACATCCAAATAGCGTACTTGAGCAACTTTCAAACAAGACATAGTTCATGAATTTTCATGCACATTTGCTTTGTGAAATGTCATGATAAATATGTGCTCTAAGTTGCTGTGGATTAGCTTTTTAGAAGATGAGGCCATCTTCAAAACTTAGTACAAGGTAAAAGGGGGTCCTGACATATATCAACCTCCTCCACCTAAGAATGATTTGCCCTCAAATCTTTAAGATTGTAATCCATTGATACCAACCTTGAGAGCTTGGCATTGTCTTTAGGTTTGAAAATAGCTAAGTTGCTAGGAACTCAACCTCTTTTAAACATATAAGAGTTCTTGGAACTCTTAGGAGGCACTTTCCTAAAAGAATTGAATGGATAAGAGCTAATGCTCATTAGCTTGTTGATAATCTTAACAAACTCATCACGAGTTACATCAAAAGAGAGTAAAGGCTTACATTCAAGAGATAGGAGACAATCATTAAGAGGCATCACCTATGATAGAGTTCATTCCAAAATTCATTAAAAGGTGATTCGATGAAGGGGTATCCAGATTTCACTTCCTCTCTTGTATTTAAGTCATCGAAGAGCGAGGAACTATAAGCTTGCTCCAGGTAATGGTTCCCTCATTCCATGTTTCATTCGTGCATTGGCTTTTCTGATATCCCTCCTTTAGTTGTTATTTGCGGGTTGGGGATAAAGAAGCAAATGCTAATAGTTTCCCTTAGTTTTTATAGGATTAATTGCCATCACCACTCACATAATAATCAAGCAGCCATGATCCACCAATGAAGGCTTGAAAAGAATTCAAATAAACATCCTGTACAAAGCCTCATCTCTTAGTTTGCTCATTGAGAATAAAACTAGAGCTTGCTTGCTTATATTTTTCTAAATTCCCAAATTGAGCCAATGAAGAGTATAAGAGTGTAGTTCAGGGACACTAGGTAGCATAACCTACAAGGTGGCTTTGATTCAACTTCTCTCTCTTTTTAATAGCTTAAAACCTAATCCCTCTTGATTGCTTAGTTAATTTGAATTTGACAAAGTTGAGTGCCACATTGTCACTCAACATTTGAAATATTTATGCATTCATATGTTGAGACTACAAAATGGCATCAAAATAAGATATAATTATATTCTATATAAGATCATTAATAGCTTATAAATATAAAATGAAAATTTTATCCCATTTACAAAAGTGGGTAAAAGTTACATTCTTTCATGGAATATACACACATAAATAATTTACTCACTTATCTTATGTAAATGAAATAGTAATGTGAACAAATAAAATAAGAGTAAATGCAAGAGAACGTATTAATTAATTTGAGTGAAGCTTATAATTTTCTTGTAAATTAATAAACTACAAGGAGACTGAAAATGCCCTAAATATTAGCCCTAAATATTCATGAGTGCAATGCCCCGACCCCTCCTGGGTCGCGGACAGTTACCAATAACGACTTAAAGGATCAACGACTGGCCCTACAAATTACCAGAAGCCTTTCATATGTGTTTTATCNTCACTCATA
>NCQV01059219.1:0-18364 GCA_002740545.1 Lophocereus schottii | reverse complement strand
AACTTATCAGGAGGTCACCCATCGCAAGCTTGCTCCCCAGTAAGCACGCTTAACTGTGGAGTTCTTAAGAGTGGGCTTCTTAAAAAGAAAGGTGCACCTTTGCTGATATAAGTAGTCGCAGGACGTTACAGATAGTATCGGAGCCGATCCGCGACAGTGAGTTGTGCCAGTGGACAAGAGAGCCCTGGGCAGTAACCTAGTGGGATAAAGGTACTGGGATGGACTACCGGTCAAGAGGACGTGTAAGTTGGTTCGCTAGTGAGGCACAACGAGGGCGTTGTGCACTTCAAGTAGGGGGTGATTGTAACACCCTAGTAAGTGGCTTAAGGATTTGATGTGACTATTTATATCACCAAAGGTGCACCTTTCTTTTCAAGAAGTATACTTTTAAAAACTCCACAGTTAAGCATGCTTACTGGGGAGCAATCTTGGGGTGGGTCATCTCTTTGGAAGTTTCTCAGGCAGCGTGTGAGCGAGGAGGAAATACACCTGAAAGGCTTGTGGTGATTTATAGGGCCAGTCAATGATCCTTTAAGCTATTATGGGTAGTTGTCCATGACTTGGGAGGGGTCGAGGCATTATAGAGGTGTTACAATGAGGTAGAAGAGAAAAATTGCTGTTATGAAAAAAAGGAGAAAAGAAATATTTAGATTTTGGTGGGGTAGGTAAAAATTGATCTTAATGAGTTAACTCCCCCTTCTTCTTCACTCGCCACGTGCAACACACCCTCCCTCTTTTCTTGCAGTCATGCACCCCCTCTCCTGTTTTCTTCGTAACAGCAGCCTCTTATTCTATTGCATCGTCGCCCGCCGTCGAGTTACAACAACTGTTGGTGCCTCCTGGTGGTCGTCAGAGCTCTGTCTCATAGGCACCCATCTTCTTAGTTCTTGCTAAAAATGGTCATTAAACTTTTTAAAGTATTCAAATATGCCACTTGACTTTTTTAAGTCAAAAATACCATTGAACTTGCTTCAAAAGATAAACGAATATCACTCAACTTTTCAAAATGACTCAAGAATGCCTCATCATAATGCCATTTTTTAACATTTCGGAAAGTTCAATGATATTTTTAATTGAAAAAAAGTTGAGTAGCATTTATGAATATTTGGTACGTTTAGTGGCATTTTTTAGCATGAACCTCCCATCTTCTTTCACTATTCCATGCCTTCTTCCTTTAGCAATTAAAAGTGAACCCTAAGTCCTCCTCCACTTGTATGCACCATTTAATTTCTTAATTTAGTTATTAAATATGCTTTTCTAACATAGATGAACATTAGTTTTTGTGTTTAGAGTTTATTGCGATAATTTTATGAATTGGAAGTGTTGGGTGTTTGTGGTTATTCATGGAGAAAGTAGGTCATGAGCATGAATTGTGAAAGTGAACTCATGTGTGTTGATTGGGTTGAAATTAGAGAAGTTTGTTGTGTGTTCTTGAAGAAATTAAAAGTTAATGTATGTTGAAGACTTGAGGAGGATGAAGAAGAGCTTATGGTTGGGAATTGAAAAAAGAAGGGAAAGTTGTCCTTGGAGATTCTGAAATAAGCAGACTTGTCATAGATTTGGAGTTGAATTTTGGGAGTTAAATTGCACTTTAGTGTGTAAATTGAGTGGGATAGCAATTAAAAGTTATGTTGAAGTTGGTCCCTAACAATTTAAACCAAGTAGTGGGGATAAAACGTTATGATTAGTGTTAACGATAAAATTAAGTACTAGTATTACCCAAAGAGATCATTATGGGTTGAATCATGCTTACGTGAGTTAAAAATAATCTATTTCTTTGTAATCTAACCAAATAATGGTAACTAAAATTCACCCAGGATTTTAAAGATTAATACCTTTTGAACTTGGTCCCGCGCCCATAGCTATCACATCAGAAATAAAAGTAGAGCCCTAAGCCTTTTTCAAAATGATTGCTAATTCATAAGGGATGGCTTTTGAAATAATAATAATAATAATAATAATAATAATAATAATAATAATAATAATAATAATGGTAATAATAGTAATGGTAGCAACAATAATGATAATAATGATAATAGTAATAATAATAACGAAAGAAGGGCTTAATAAAAATGAATTTAGTAATGAGTGGGAAACAAGATTTAATTGTAAACTCAGTTAAAGAAGGTTAGGAATGTTTGTAACTATGAAAGATGACAAAGAAACTAAGGGTCAGTTACTAAGATTGTAATAATAAGAATTATCTAAACTCTACTAATCATATAAAACCTATTAAAATAGAAACGAAATCACTTTTATTATCGTTGAGCCATGAATAAACACTAGAGAGAAGGAAGGGATTTTAAATCAGGCACATTTACTGCATGTACCTTTTAAAAATTCACATATTTTTATAAATCTCAAAATTTCTTAATATATAAGTATTTAATGAACTACTTTCAAGCATTGTTTTGCCACATAATCAAGTGGAACTATAATTATCTATTATCACAGTTCAGGCCTAACAATTTACCCTTGCGACTTTAACTTAGACTTCCCGATCAACCTAAGAGGTGTGGACTGTATTCTGTAATTGCATTGTACATATAAGCCTATCCATTTACTTGTGGATAATAACAGGCAACAGTTAAGACTAAGCAAGACCGGGTAACCGATCCAAAAAACTGGAACTGGGTTCAAAAAATGGAATCGGTCCAAGTCCCAGTTGAAACCGGGTACAAAATTTCTGGGAACCCGTTCTGGAACTAGTTGGCACCGGGTCCAGAATCGAGCACCCGGTTCCTAATTTTTTCTATTTTGTTTTATTTCATTTCACTTAGATTTTAGCCTTGCGGTTGTCAATTTTTGAGAGAAACAATACACCCAACTAGTTGGCAAATCGATCATTCAAAATCAAATTAAATAGAGTGGCAACTAGGCATCTACCATGCATTAAACTCTAATTGGTTAGCTAATAAATAGCACATCATTTCATCCAAGTATAAAAAAAATTTGCTATCTTCTCATAGTATTATACGTTAACAAAAAAATTTAGTTATATTAATGTATAGTCGAAAATCATAGCACCCAATCTCAATTCAAAGGAATTTGGCCCTTAGTTTTTTATATAATCTAGTACACTCAAGTCCACTGTGACTCTGGCATGCCCACACTCATAAACCAATCCAAAAGGCGTTTTACCCAAAACTTCTACATGGTCGAGCGCATCGGTTTCAGGATTTTGGAACCAATCCTGGACTCAGTTAAATTGGGTATTGGTAAGGACCTAGTGGGTCCAAATTAGTACCAAGTCTGGAAGCGGGTACCAGGCTTTTTTGCTCAGTCCTAGCAACAATTTTAATATAATTATCTCTCTCACTTATTTCCACTATAATAAAATAAAATGCACATGCTCTCTGAAAAACAATTTCTTTCTTTATGGTATAGGAGTAAACGTATTATGCTTCAGCTCATTATTCGAATATTTTTGTATTTTATGTTTTAGGTAAATAAAATGCAAAGTCCTAACTTGGCAACACTAGAGCGGGTTGGAGACAGTCAATGAAGTCTAAACAAGCTCACAGTAACATTTCATAGAGTCAATGGTCATTACAATATAGCCATTGTGGATTGATGGACTTTCATTTGAGTTCAAGAATGTGTAAATTATGCTCCAGTTGGTTTTGGTATAAGCTGAAGTGTGTTATGGTAGTTATATTAAATAAATTAATTGAGCCTTATCCTCCCTTGGATGGTGATAACATTCTAACCATATACTTCTAAAGTATTAGCCACTAAAGTTCAAATAATTAAGGCTAAATAGGTGACTACGAGTGTAGTATATGTTTATGGTATTAGAGCCTAGGTTTAACGGTCATTTTGAGTTGTAGAGTGTTTATGGGTTGTGTTGCAATAGTTATATGTAAGGTCAGTTATGAGTTCATAGGAATGAGTATATAATGAGGATGGTTGAGACAATAGTAGCCTTGTCCTCAGCTTTGGTGTTAAGATCAACGACCTAGTTAGGTAACATGGTGGCACTCCATCGTTAATCAAGCGGAGCAAGGAAGCACTTAGTCACATTCTATTGATGAACATATCCTAGGGAATACCAATCTTATAGTGATAATTCTGTGAAGTTTAGGTTACCTGTTTGGTTAATGAGGATGACTCCAATGTAAAAGTTGTATTAAGGCATACTCAACATTTGGTTATAGAGATAACATGAGTTAAGCATGCACTTGTAACTTCTTATGTCATTCATATGGTACCAAATTAAGCCTAACATTTTATGCAAGGCAAATGCATTTTTTCACAATAACTTTTTGTTGAATTAATATCAAATAGACATTACAATAATAACTATGCACGAGGGTCTACCACATTGCCATAAGTGAACTGCAATAATAATTTACTCTAGTGTATAGTCCAACATCACTAGAATAGCTTACGCTATGTTACCTAGCATTATATGCATTATATGCGGAAAGATGTGACTGTCATGCAAAGTGTTCTCATTAGTTGATTCCAAGATTACTTGGGTTAATGTAGGCTACCGTATTTTGGCATACGTACAAGTCGTTGCACCTTAAAGCATGTTTCATAGCTATATAGGTAATGATGAGGTGGAGAATATTTAGATGTGCACTGTCGATTGATATTGGGACTTTGTACCATTGACTAAGGTTACAAAAATAAATATGCCCTAATCAAGGTGCTAGGTAAGTTGAAGAACATTGGAAAACTATGAAAACATATTAGGGGAAAACAAACTACTTAGAGGTTCGAGATTGTATGATATGGTTGAGGCTATAACGTGTCCAGGTCTACTATGAGGCTAAAACAAACCCTCAAGATGTATGAAAATTATTAAAGATGGACCGTAGGATCAAGAATATTCACAGGAGATTCTTAGGAAAAATGTCATAAATCATTCATTATTAGATTTTGGTAAGACTAATTGATGTGTACTTTGGTTCAGGCTATGCTCATTAGATGATACAACATAAATTAGGTAGAGAGAAATTTTATTTGAGGAGATTCGATAAGGAAACTCTTAGAGTTAACAAGGGTTAGTAAAAAACAAAAAAAAGAAAAAGGGAAAAAGAGAATGAGATAGGAGGGCATAAATAAAGAATGTGTTCTCTTACTTCCCTTTATTATCCTACCAAAATTAGAAGACTCCAAATTATTATGGCCATAGGAGCGCAATGGTGTTTGTGGAGTGATAATCATACGAGATAATTTTAAAAAAGTACATGCGAAAAGAAAAGAAAGAGAGAAAAGAAAAGATCTTAGATGTTGGAATTATCGAAGGAACAAGAGAGGTGGTTAACAACTTTACGCATAGTTGATAGAAAATGACTATTTACACATGTGAAATAATGGGAAAAAGGCTTGAGCATGTGTTGCATATGTGTATAACTTTCATGTACAAGGAATTATAGAGTTGATAATTTATATTTCATACTAATGAGTGGATGTGACTCATAGATATGATCTGGGGTAATAAACAATATATGTAGAAGTGTAATATAGGCACAATAGATTTGTGGGTTAAACTCACCGTTCATCATATTGAGATATCGAAACTAATGCTAGCAAGGAGTTGGTAGTCTTGGCTTGAATGTATATTGTATGAACTCTATAAGGATAGTGATTTTATAACATTAAGATGTCATATTCAAGAAGGTATCGCGAAGACACAATCCCAAGTATGACAACAGAGGATTATGAGGCAAATAGTTTAATAGAGGAGTCTACGTAAAGGTTAAAAACCCAGGTGACCTCTTTTGAACTCGTTGAACTCATGTAACTTTGTATTGATTTAAAAATGGCTCATAGTAAGCTTTTGGCCAACAAATATTAGACATTTCTTGTAAGATACCGTTAAATAATTGTGTACTTTGTTGGGAACCCTTAATTTCCTTGATTACAACCAACAGTTGGCCACACCCCTATTATGATCTAACTGCACCTAACCTATAATCCCTTTTTTAGTCATATTAGCCACTTTGATTTGCACAAATTGTTTAATTGCTTTAGTAATACATCATTGGATATCCTTTCCAGCATTGAATTATCCCATAACATGAGTCTTTTGTGGAATCATGATCATCAAGTTGAGATATATTTCTCTCACTTTGATTAATTATCATTGCTCATCTTCTTCTTGCAATCCTCCTTTCAATATTAACATGACCTCTCTTACTCATAACTGATCTTGATACTTCTTATTTCCTTTTGACACTATTTTTAAATTCATTTTAAATTCATCACATATAAAATGATATCCCTCTTTCACATAAGTGAATTCAAATTAAAAAAAGCCAGTGAATAAAGTCTATCGATTCTTGTAATGCTTTAAACCCTCATTCTTAGCCCTTATAAGGTTGCTAACTATATGCCTTTGTAAGCGTGATGTGTTAGTTTTTAAGGCAAGTCTTTGAGTATGAGACGACTTTATTCCTTGCGTCATTTATGACATTCCTATTAGTTCTCCTGTAAGTTTTTCATCTTTGTAACATTGACACTTTCATTCTACTTCTTAGTGCTTCTGAATAAATTAGGAACCAACAAGATTGTGGTCCTTGTCATCACATAGGCATGTATATGCATCTATTCATAACCAGTGAAAGATACCTTGATAAAGTCTTTGTTCCATCAATTTGTACCCGATTTTGCCTTCAATTGACACCACATAATCGACCAAGTTATTGTCTATAGCCTCTGTTAATCCTTTGGTGTACAACCATTTAAACATCTTGTCTAGCATATGGGAATTCTCATGGAGGGGGAGAACCCTTACGTGAAGGGACAACTTATGACTTTACTTGATATCGACCTTGGTATTTTATTCCTAGGATGGTAGTGTTTGACTAGCTTTTTATCCATTTCCTCAGCAATTTAAATAGCATGTTTGTGCCACTTCTTAGGCTTTTAATCATTGTTGACTTCCTTCTCTTCTTTCATGTAACCAATCTTTTGAAATATTTGATCCTTATTGCTATCCATTACTGAGTTGTTCATGCTTAGAGTTACTTTTGTTCCATCTTGTCCTCCTTTACTTGTCATTTCATATTCTACTATATGTTCATTGAAATATTGACTCTTATTGGAAATATTCTCCATTATTCTCATATCATAACATAGTTTCCCTTTAGGCGTCGTCATGTTGATTATTTATTTACTATTCTATGATCTCTTGGTCCAAATGATTTATCTAAAGAGCTCTAATTGGCATCCCTAGTTGCAAAATAAAGCTTATCTCCTATATTAATGCTGTACCATTTAACATACCTTGCATTCACTAATGTCATTATTAGTGCCATTTTCTTGCCATGTAAGAACATTGTCCTTAAACTTTGCCTTTTCCCTATATTGTTTCCTTATGTCTACTTCATATCTTCAAAGCCTTATAGATCCTCAAGAATACACATGCTTCCTTTCTAGCATGAATGAGCTTGTTTGTGAACCTCATTAATTTTATTGGACACAATCCTTTTCACTTTGTACACTCCTTTTTTAATCGAATTCCATCCTTTTCAATCGTAAAGAATGGTTGAAACCCTAACACTTTTGATTGTCATGGATTCTTTTCCTATTTTTATCTGAAGTATATTTGTTCATGAAGCCTTGCTTGACCCTTCTTTACACTCATACATTTGCATAACTAATTCTAAATTAAAGATACAATTTGATCTCTATTGATGGGAGAGAATATTGGATTACCTTGATCTTATAATCTATTCCTAAAATTGATGGTATAGTCATTTCATTTCTTATGAACAATGATGTTACCATGTAATATAATGTGCAAACATCTGGTGGACAACCATTTATACTAGTCATCCTCCTGTTGCTTCTAACGTCTTCATTTCATCGATCCCTTCCTGTTACTCATGTTTGAGCGTGCTTAATTTGAATTGTCATTTAAGTCCCTTGCTATGTTTTTCATTGTTCAATGGATGTCATGCTAAATCTTTCACTTGTTAGATGTTAGAATTTTGTTATCTACTCGGGAGAATTCTGAATTGTTCGATGACATAACCACCACTACCTTAGTTATTGTAATCTCCTTTTTCATTTTGCCTACCTAATGGCTACCAGTTCAAAGTCGATGGGAAACTTTTCCTAATGATTGCCAATCCTTTATATGCTCATAAGTTCACTACTATGTACTTTTTTTAAAAAAAGAAAAAAAGAATGTCAGGTTATTATTGATAGACTCAATAAATTTGCCTATTTCGCATCAATTCATGACTGGGGTGTGAAGCGGTTGGCATAATTGTAAAATTTGAGAGCGATACGAGGTTTCAACCCATTTTGGCCATCTTTACTTGAATCTTTTGGAAATAAGCTGAACTTCAGTGGTTCATATCACTCCAATACTGATGAAAAAACTGAGAGGGTAAATCATATCTTGTAGGATATGCTAAGAACATATGTGCTTGACTTTCATGACAAATAGGAACATTATTTCCCTTCAGTAGAATTCTCCTACAATAATAGTTATCAGTTAACCATTAGGGTGGCTCCTTTCTAAAGCACTATACGAGAGAAAGTGCAGAATCTCATTATGTTGGTGCGAGGTAGATGGAACATTGATTGTAGAGCCAGAGTTCAGCCAAGAGACCATTAAGAGTTATGGTGATAAAAGGAGCCAACCACTAAGTTTCCAATGAAGGGTCAATCGTTCCTAAAGTATCACCAGTCACAAGTGTTATGAGGTTTAATGTCAGGGGAAAATTGAGCCCTAGGTATACTAGGTCCAATGAAATCATTGAACAACTAAATCCACTGGCTTGTAAATTGGCTTTACCAATAGAACTCAAGCATGTTCATAGTGTTTTCCACGTTTCACAACTTCAAAAACACGTTGCGGACCTAAATCACGACATTATGATAGAACCCATATAGGTCGCTGAAAATCTGGGTTATGAGGAGCACCCTTTAGTTAATTAAGAGCATTTCTCTAGTCAAAGTATCATGAGCTACCGTGCTGCATCAAAAGCCACATTGGAGAGTAAGAAGGATATGAGAAACAAATATCGTTATTAATTTTGAGGTAAATAAGATACTGCTTCAAATTTTCAAGTTTTGAGGGTGAAACTTATTTTAAGGGAAAGGGTATAATAGATCGAATCTAACAATTTAATTACTTTAGTTAATTTTAATTTAGCAAAGTTGAGAACCACATTTCAATTCAGCTTTTGAAATATTTCTGCGTCTGCATGTTGAGACAACGAAATGACATTGCGATGAGATTTCATATGCTTCGAATAAAATCATTAAGAGCTTAAAAATGATAAAGAAAAAAGTTATAATTTTTCATGGAACATATACACACACACACACAACATTTGATCATCAACATCACGTAAATAAAATAATAATTTGAATAAACAAAATGAGAAAAAGGACATAGTAATTGATTTGGATGAAGCTTATAATTTTTTGCTGAATAAGCTATGAAGAAACTAAAAGTGGCCTAATTATTAGCTGTAAATATTTACAAGCTAGAAGAGAAAAATTGCTTTTATAGAAAAAAAAGAAAAGATCTAGATTTTAGGAGGGTAGATAAAGAATTGATCTAAATTAGTTAACCCCTCTTCTTTTTCACTCACCCCACATAGCACACCCACTTTTTCCTCATAGTGACACACTTCCAGCCCTGTTTTCTTCTCAATGTCAGGCCCTTATTCTGTTGCCAGTTGTGCCACCTACCACTGGCTTGCAGTAGTTGCTGGTGTCTCCTAGTGCTGACTGGAGCTTGGTCACATAACCAATCATCTTCTTTGACTTCTCCTTGCCTTATTCATTTGGTAATTGAAAGGAGAATGCTAAGTCCTCATCCACTTGTTTTCACCATTTTTCTTCTTAATTTAGTTAGTAAATATGTTTTCCTAACCAGATAACTGTCGGTTTGTGTGAATTAATAGTTTATTATGGTAAATCTGAGAATTGAAAAGGTTGGGTGTTTGTGGGTTTTAATGGAGAAAATGGGTCTTCAGTATGGATTGTGAAAGTGAACTCATGTTTGTTGATTAGGTTGAAATTAATGAATTTTGTTGTGTGTATTTGAAAGAAATTAAAAATTCATGTATGTGTTTTAGGGTTTTTCCATTGAAGAGTTAAGAGAATGAAGAAAAGCTTGGGGTTGGGGGTTGAAGAAAGGAGGGAAAGGTGTCACTAGAGATTTTGAAATGAGTAAACTTGTCATAGATTTGGAGTTTAATTTAGGAGCCAAATTGCACTTCAATGTATAAGTTGAGTGCGATAGGGATTAAAAGTTGTGTTGAAATTGGTCCCTAACAATTTAATACAAGTAGTGCAGATGAAAGGTTATGGCCTATTGTTAATGATAAAATTAAGTACGAGCACTACCTAAAGAGATTATTAAGGGTTGAACCATGCTTAACTAAGTTAAAATAATCTATTCCTTTGTAATCGAAGCATGTAATGGCATCTCAAATTTACAAAAGATTTTAAAAATTAATGTTATCTCAATTTGATTCTAGGACCATAGCTACCAAATTGGAAATAAAAGTAGGCCCCTAGAATAGTTTGTTTAACCTAACCCTTTTTCAAAGTGATTATTAATTCATAAGGGATGGCTATTGAAATAATAATAATACCAATAATAGTAATGATAGTAACAATGATGATAATAATGTTGATAATGACGATGATGATGATGATGATAACAACAACAATAACGAAAGAAGGGCTTAATAAAAATGAATTTAATAATGAGTGGCAAATAAGATTTTAATTGCAAGCCTAGTTAGATAAACTTGGGTATACTTGTAACTAAGGTAGCGCATGGTAGGAAGGAAAATGGTTTCCTGAAAATCATTTGCTGTAGAAAATATTTTTCCAAGAAAAATTGATTTTCATGTAACATTTTCGTTGATTGGTATAAGATAAATCATTTTTCATGAAAAAATGGAAAATATTAAGTGAATTGTTTAAATAAAAAAGTATGTCGACTGAATGGCCATAGTAGACATAAATGTTATCTAAATGAAGTAATTTTGAACTTAAAGTTTATATTTGAATTTTTTTAATACTTTTTCTGAGATAATCAAGTTTAAATCTAAACCATTGATGTTGTTTTAACGACCAAAAACATCAAATAAATTGTTTAAGTAAAAAAAAAATGTCGATTGAATTATTGTTATGGACAAAAATATTGACCAAATGAAGGAATGTCATCTTCAAAATCTGAATTTGAACCTATTTTAATCTTTCTTATCTGATGATCAAGTTTTGATTCAAACTATTGAAGTCGAATTTTGAACCTAAATTTCAGTTGACCATATTGTCAAAGAGTTAAAGGAAGAAAATCAACTTCCTATCTTCTCAAAAAAATGAAATTTTTTTCCTTTATTGGGGAGGTCATCATTTTCCTTAAAAAATAGTTTTCCATCATTTATTATACCAAACAATGGAAAATTAAAAAATTATTTTCTACAGAAATAACTTTCCCCAACCAAACACTACCTAAGAAACATGACAGGGTAATTATGCGTTAGTCACTCAGATTGTAACAATTAGAATTATCTAAACTCTACTAATCATAGAAAACCTATTGAAACACAAATGAGTCCACTTTCATTGTCCTTGTGCCATAAGTAAATACTTTACAAAAGAGATAAGAGGGATATTTTAAATCGCGGTATGGTTGTCTTTATCTTTCAAAAATTCACATATTTTTATAAATCCCAAAATTTCACAATATAAAAGTATTTAATGAATTATATTGAAGCGTTTTTTTTTTTTCCATATGATCAAGTTGACCCATCAATTATTAATTATCAGGGCTTAGGCCAAATAATTTACCCGTGTGACTTTAGGTCAGACTTAACGATCGACTTGAGATGTGTGCACCTTACTCAATGGTCACATCATACATATGAGTTCATCAATTTGGGTTCTAATTTCAGATAATAACTGGGAATGATTTTTAATAAAATTTCTCTTTCCCCTTTTTTGAGCCAAAATGAATTGAAATGCATGTGCTCATTGAAAAATGAATTGAAATCTTTACAGCATAGGAGCAAATGTAATTTTGTGTTTTATGTTCTAGGTAAATACATTGTCAACTCTTGACTTGACAATACCAAGGAAGCAAGAAGATAGTCAATGAAGTTTAGACAAGCTCATAGTGACATTTCATAAAGTGAAGGATCATTAAAGTATAAGTTTCATGGTTTGATGGGCTTTCATTTGAGTTCAAGAATGTATAGATCATGCACCATTTGGTTATCATATAAGTTCAAGTGTATTATAGCGGTTATGGTAAGTAAATTAATTTGTAAATTAATTTGAACCTTATCCTTTCTTTGATTGTGGTAACGTTCTAACCTTATACTTCCGCGATATTAGCCATTAAATTTAAACATTAAGACTACCCAAGTAATTACAAGTTAGGTTGTTGGACTCTTAAATCTCATTTTCTTCATTGGCCTCTTCTAGCACCATGGTAGGCTCACGATCATCTAAGGACTCTCCTTCGTTTGGCATAATGAAGATCACACCTTCTTAAGCCTTGATCTTCTATTGAGCACCAATGGATTCCTTTTTCAAGGGTTCTTTTTAAGTACTTGATTTAGGTTGAACGTTATATCTATGTATGACTTGACCCAACTCCAAGTCTTAATTCTAGGCTTTCCATAAGAGTTATTACCCTCGTACGGTATTTAAGGCAATATTAGGCATAACCTTGGGGTTTTTAACTAGCTATCATGCTTCACCCAAATATCCTTTGGCCTCAAATAATCAGCAAGTGTTTGAACCTATCTCAAGTAAATGGTAGGATTCAAACTAATACCTTCAAAACAAAGAGGTTTTTTCATGGCCTCTTTTACTTGTGCAATTTGCTTCGTAAGCTTTCTTCCTTGAACTTAAAAATCAAGGATAGTCCTATCCTTCATTGTAGAGGGAAAAACACACAACAAAGGTTAGGGGAAAGAAAGTTAGAAGAATGGGGCAGGGGAAGGGAGGCCACGGACTGTGGAGTGGAGAATGGACTATTCATGGTGGGCACTGGCTGGTTTTTTTTTTTTTTTGGATGGGTTTAGTGAAGCTTTTTTGTTAGATTTTGTTTGGGTTGGGTTCACGTTCAGGCTATTTTTTAGTTTTTTTTTTATGGACTAAAAAGGATTGATTAACATAGGTGAATGAGAGTAATCTGGTGAAACTAAACTATAGATTTTGGGTATGGACTTGGGATGTATGTGAGGACTCTGATTAAATCAGTAGAGATAAGGGTTTGATTCAACAACTAACCAAAAGAGGAGCTTCATCTGTAATAGCAATGATAAGAGATTAATCATCAATGCCCAAGATCATCATTACTCAAGAGAAACCTAAAAACAATGGAAGCTCCTCTTTAGACACAATCTTAAACAATTAAGGTGATTGTGAGACTAATATCTAAAATTGAGACCCTAAAAAAAGATAAACACTCTCCATCCAATATCTCTTTTTAAGACTTGGAGCTACTAAAAAGAATTTTATAAGGGAGACTTCAAATCACCACACTAAACTAGAGTTAAAGATTAACATATTTTTGAGAAAGGAAATGACCTCCAGCCCTTCAGTTCATTTGTTCATCAAATCTTAGTATACATTGAGGAAAATAAGTTTATAAACACCCTAAATAAGAGGAATAAGGTGATATATTTATGGGGTAAGAAGACCAATGAGAGTCCTACAAAATATCCTAGAACAAAATGAAAATTTCAAAGATACAGACAGTTGCTTTGAGCTGTAATTTCTAGGATTTCCTCCCCATCTTCTGTGAACCTTCTAGGCAGTCATACTTCACCAATGGAAATGCCTTCACCTTGGTGAGTGTAGATTTATTCAATAGCAGAAAACACCATGGACTATAGATGCATCCTTCTGTAATTGAGACAAAATCTAGATGGTTCTATAATTGAATTTTATGCACACTTCTTATAATTTTAACCATTTATTTCTCAAATGGAATTCAATGCTAATTTTTAGCATATAGGGCTAAAATTGGCTCTTAGTTTAAAAAAATAGTTGACCTTGCATCAATTAAGCATCATTAGGTCTGAAAAAAACTTTACTAAAATTTGCCAAAATTTACCAGCACAAATCTACGCTAGTGCATATAAGGTTTTTACAGGCTTAGGGAATTGAAATGCAAACATCTTATTAGAAATATTTCCCAATATTAGACTTAAGTAACTTGATAATGGGATATAGTTTACTAATTTTTAATCCTATTTGCAAGGTGAAATACCATTTTAAATAATGATGGAAGGCTAAGGGGGTCTCGATATATATCGGCCTCCCCAGTTTGACAAGGATTTACCCTAAAATCTTTGGGATTGTAACCCATTAGTGCCAACCTTGAGAGCTTGTCAGTTTCTTTGGGTTTAAAAATAGCCAAGATGCTAGGAAATCCGCCACTCTTGAACATATAAGAGTCCTTCAAAGTCATAGGGCCCCGTTTCTCTAAGTAATTAAATGCCAAAGAACTAGCACTCATTAACTTATTGAAAATCCCAATGTACCCATCAAGACTCATGTCAAAAGGCTCATTCATAAGATAGGTGAGAATCATTAAGAGGCATCACCTTATGAGGGCTTCATTCCAAAATTGGGGTGTCACTTCCTCTCTCGTGTTTAAGTCATCCAAGAGTATGGCAAATATAGGTTTTCTCTTATTAGTGGTTCTCTCAACCCATATCTCACTATAGGCTTTTTCTCACATCCCTGACTTGGTATTTGTGGGGTGTGGGTACAAAAGCAAATGCTAATGCCTTCCCTAGGTGTTTGTGGGAATGATGTCTATCACAACTCACATAATTGTTTGGTATCTAATGATATAGTTTGATATCCCTCTATCTTGATTTTAGCTCACAAATTACTATCAATGTAGTGATTTATTAGTGCTTTGTGTCTTATAGGATTAGCGTAAGTTCTAAATTAGAGCAATTTCAAACCCGGCTAGAAGCGTAAGGGTTGGAAAGCTACCAAAAACCAGCGCAGGTATGCTAAGGAAGCTAAATTGTGCCAACCTAGAAAATAATAAAAAAGGAAGGTCAGCAAAATGATGATGGCGACCTGCGCCAAGTGGCACACCCTTGCCACCCTTGTTTTTTAGAAAGCTAAAGAGGAACTTAACTTTGGGAATTGGCAGAAGTTTCAAATGGGAAAGGCATTCCACAGGTCAAATACAGGCCTTTTTGTATTTAAACATGATTAGGGTGATTTGTAAGGGTTATATTTTATTTTTGGGATTTTAACTTTTGAATATCAGTTTTCTTCTCTCTAGGGAGCTACAGTAGACTCTTCATCTTCATTAATAAAAGTTAATCTTTGATTTGCTTCTAGTGTATTCTTGATGCTCATCTCTCATTAGCATCTATTCTCACTTTCTCTCTCATAAATTCCTCACAGTTCTAAGCTTTAGGCATTCAATCTTAGTACAAACCATGGGTTTTGATGAATGGGTCGGTGTGGGAGATTATTAGATCAATCCCGATGAATTTGAACCCTTGATTTACTCCTTAAAATCTAATCACTCTTTCTTTTAAAACCCTCTTTTCAATCCCCTCCTTCATTTTTTCAACTATGGGTTTAGCATTTCAAGGTTCAAGGATCATCAACGGAAGTGAAGATTGGGCTTGATTAGTGTTTTATGGTGAGTTATTGATGAATAGAAGAACATTGATCATGAAAAATCCATCATCAAGTGAAATTGATTTGTGGGTAAATTTCTCTTTCCTCACTTTTATTCCTTATTATTAGATTAATCTGTTGATAATTTTCAGATAGTTTTTCTTTTTGGGTGATTCTTTGAGTTTCCTTTATGTTGATTGGCCCAGGTTTTATCGAGCCAATGAGGTGTTAATTAAATTTTGCATGTTCAACGTTGTTCATAAGATGAGTATGAGAGGTTTCTGTGATGTTATTCACCTCTCAATCAATGCTGATACCTTTAGAGATGTTGTTACGAGATGGAAACCCAACCCCACTAGTTAAGCATTACTTGTTTTAAATGCAAGATGTATAGTGATAGGTGGGGTAGACCTTGCGTGCTTAACTCTAGGAAACAAAAGGCCATAAACATATGCAAAATTAACATTCGTTGCCTATAACGTTCAATGGCAAACAATATTCCATTATTTGGTATGCCTTAAATGGCAAACATGTGAACATCAGTGCCTTCATTTCCCGACTTCTTATGGAAGTGGCCAAAACGGCCCACCAAAATGTCATTAGCTTTAGGGGCGCTATCACTGCCACAACCTAAGCATTGAATCATGGTGGAAGCTTGGATCCCTTGAGCCTCATTTCTTGGGAAAGAGTCTTGACCTCACCACCTTATGCCACATAAGCATTATTAATACTAAGGGTGACTCTTACAAATACCTACAACACAAACAAATACGCTTCACTTTCTCCGACGTGGGGCACACAACAAGAGCCAATAAGAGTAATTAGTCATGTGATAGGGGTGGTGTCCTACGAAGATACAATAGGACGAGATAGTGATGAGGGGCTTGGTGATGACAAGTGCGAAGTGGGGCACGAAGGACATGAAGGTAATAAGGGGCTGAGACACAAGTAGAGGATGAGCCAACTCAACAATCCTAATTCTAACAAACATGTCCATTTGAAATGGTGTCTCCTTTTCTTCGGCTCTTAGACCTTTGATAGTACATTCCTCTAATCTTTCTCCAACCTCTAATTAGAGGTGGCCAGCTCACGAGAGAGGTGTACTAAGATGAGACATGATATTCATCATATGACTAGGTGTATGGATTCTATTCAGGAGGGAATCACACACTTTAAGAGGTTTGTTGATTGACAAGAGGAGAGGCAGTTGAGGCGAATGAGTCAAGAAGAGAAAATAGCAATAAGAAAAGCCCGAGAATTACATAGCGAATGAGGATAAATTAGCTCTTCCAACAACAAGGTGACGACATCTAGGAATTAGAGGAGTGAAGTCGTGCTTTCATGGATGATCATGGGAGTTCATCATCATTCTCCCCTTTTCCTCAGTAAATTTGGCCACCCCTTGGGTCTGATAGGGTCGAATGGTCATGATTTGTATCCCTTACCCCTCCATTACACTTCATAGTATTATTACATATTTGGCCGGAAATTACATGTGAATATCTGATGAGGGGTATCCCATATAAGGTAGGTGGTTTTCTTGCATGCATCTCCTTTCCCCCTAGCCCTTACTCTCCTATGTTATGATATTAAGTTCATGACAAGGCAATCCGAGGTGAACTGCGGTTGTGATTAGCCATGTTCTTAAGGAATTTACGTGGATGGGTTATGAATGTGATTTTTAAAATTTGTGGGATTTGAGTGCAACATTAATGGGCTTTTAAGAGCATATATAATGTATATACTTGTATTCGGAATAGCTACTTCATTTGCATTGTAAATATGCATCCACGCTTGGTGATCTTATCTTCATCTTTTTCATGGTATTTTTCTTTCTCTCCTTTTCACATACTTATTCTTTCCCTTTCCTTTTTCTTTTCTTTTCTTTTCCTTTTCAGGACTCTTATTCCCACAATAAGGACATTGTGTATTTTAAATGTAGGACATTGTGTATTTTAAATATGGGAGCGAGGAGGTCGTTCCTCCAAAATTTTTGAAAAATAAAAAAAGAGGAATTTTTTTTTTAAAAAACTCCAAAGATTGTCCAATTTTTCTTATAAACAGTGAGTTTTTGGGGGAAAATGTGTAATTTTGATCAATAATGATCCCTTGTGATTTGTATTTGAAGGGCATCATTTTAGGGTGCATTTAAAAGGTGTTAAGTCCAAATTAATGGTAACTCATGCTTGGTTTTGACCTAATAGATGAGAGTAAGCATGGCAAGTGAACCTGTTAGGTTTTGAGCTTTACTTGACAGTTTCATCACTTGTGGTATGCTCATTCAAAGTTGTCGCTCTTTAGAATTTTCCCTAGCCCTTTGTGCAACCAGATATCACATTTGCATGAATGATAAGAGGAAAGAGGCATTCTTTATGGAAGTATGAGGCTACATTAGCCAAAACCCTTTCCTATGTGCATAATTGTGTCCCTGACTAAAACTTTGAGCCTTAATTGTCACCATTCTTTTTGTATGTCATTCCTTTAACCCTTGGCCAAAAATAATATTCTTACGTAGGCCAAGACTAAGGAATGTGACTCTAAAGGGGCTTAAGGGATGATACAGGGGAGAAGTTCTTGGCATGTGATATAAATAAAGAAAAGAATAGGATGTGTAGATTGACCTAAGCTATTTGCAAATTAAGAATGAGTTAGTTGAGTGCAAAATCTCAATGCCGAGTGTTTTCTATTTGAAAGAGAAAAAGAGGAACAACTGTTGCTTAATTATATTTAGTTTTGATGATAACAAATCCAAGTGTAATAT
>NCQV01059192.1:9031-21583 GCA_002740545.1 Lophocereus schottii | reverse complement strand
ACAACTAAAACGTAGGACTAACATAAACAACTAATTTAAATAATTTAGAGTCGAGAAAGCCTGACCCGACATGGTAACACGACACAAACCCGACCTGAAATTGCTGAGAGAAACATGAACTGAACCGAAATCTACACGAAGTTAACATGATTTGACAGTTTAGTGTAAAAACGTGTTATTTTTTGATTTTGGGTAAATCTAAGCTATTTTCAAGGGGGCATGAAATTAATTCGTTTATTAAATGGGTCAACCTAACCCAGCTTGTTTCCCAGCTCTATAATTAATGGGTAATAGTTAATGAAAATATTGGTTGTCCAACAGGACCTATAACTATTCACTATGCCTTTACTTAAGCAGTTAAGGGCTTGACACAAGGGTCGGAAAAAGAAATTCAAATTAGAATGAAACATGTCGAAAAGGTTCTAAGAATGTAATCGGAAGCATCTTATAATTTGGTCATGAATCAAGGCATTAACTATTGGGATTTGTCCCAAATTCTTTTGCCAGTTTTGGAGACAATAAATTACTGCCTTTTTTGAAGATTATTACTTGGCACCCAAGGCTCAGTTGTATAGTTGAAGATATTTTATTTTATGGAAACTATATTATTTCCATATTTTGTATTGAATTTTTTTTTTCTGTAAAATGGTGCTTGGTAGCTAAGACATATGTTAGCAGTTAGGGCTAAACCCTTGGTACCTTTGGGGTTTCTCTATAAATACTAGCTTGCTTAACCTATTTGGTGCGGGGCACTTGGGTGTGCCTTTCGACACTTTCCTTTTCCATTTCATATTTTATTGAGAGTTAGTATTGAGAGATTATCGTTGTAATTGATCTCTTCCTTGAGCGTTTGCTTTGAGATCTTCATGTCTCTTGTTGATCTCTTCCTTGAGTGTTTGCTTTGGAATTATTTTGCACTCACTCGTATTAGATTGGATTTTGTGCCATTGTTGCCGCCCATTGTTTTCTCCCAATTTGGGTTTCCATGTAAAAATTATGTGCTCCCTACTATTTTTTTTGGATCTTGTTTTATATTCTCCAATATTTACATTCTTTATCACTTTCACGTATACTAAGCTCGAACTTCAATTATTATTTTAATAAGAAGTGGTATTAGAGCTTTAGTTTAGGATATCTTCAATCATGAAGGTTGATATTTAGAAGTTTGATGGGGAGATTAGTTTTAATCTATGGAAGGTGTAGATGAGAGCGGTTCTCATTCGGCATGGTTTGTGGAAGGTTCTCTCAGACCTTATACGAAACCTAGTACGATGACAGATGAACAATGGGCGAAACAGCCGAAGAAGAAGCATCGTTCTTTGACGGATGACGAATGGGAGGAATTGGAGCTGAATGCACTTTCTGCCATATAGTTGTGCTTAGGGTGTGCAAAACCGATTAACAGGAGTTTCGGTTAACCGAAAATCAGTTAAACGGTTTGTCGGTTCAAAAAAATTCTCAACCGTAACCGAACCGAACATTTTGGTTAACCATTTTTCGGTTAATCGAAAATTTCGGTTCGTCCAAACCCGAACCATAACCAAACCGAAAAGGTTGGTAAACCGATTTTTCGATTCAGTTAAACTATTTTTCAGTTAGGTTACTGATTAACCGTTCACAAATAATTTAAAACGTATGCTTTCTTACCTAAATTTTTCATTTTTTTATGTTTAAGTTCTTTTTGTAAAAATTAAACTTTGGTTACCATTTATAAATAATAAACAACTGCACTTTCTTACCTGAATTTTCAATTTTTTATGTATAATTTTTTTAAAAATAAAATTATTTTCAGTTCGGTTAACAGCCGATTAACTGAAATTTCATGTTATCCGAACCATAACTGAACCGAAAACCAAAATGTTTTACGGTTCGGTTAACCAAACCCTTTTTTTGAAAAAATTGTTCGATTAATCGATTTTTGGGCTCGGTTTTCGGTTTCAGATTTTTTTGCACACCCTTAGTTGTGCTTGGCACTACATGTCTTGCGGGAGGTGCTTGATAAAATAGCTGCAGTGGGTCTTTGGGTTCGGCTGGAGGAACTCTACATGACGAAGAGTCTCACCAACAAGATCCAATTGAAGGAAAGGTTATACACTTTTAGAATGGCAAAAGGTATTCCTGTTCAAAAACATTTAAATGATTTCAATTTGATCGTAGTCGACCTTGAAAGTTTAGATGTGAAAATTGATTATAAGGATAAAGCTATTGTGTTGGTTGTGTATCTACCCCCTTCATATAAACACTTTAAGGAGATCACGTTATATAGTAATTCTGATACTATATCGTTTGAGGATGTTAAGTTAAACCTATTGTCTAAGGAGAAGTTTGATCTTGACGTTCATGTTGATTCTGCTCAGGGGTTAGTAGTAAGGGGGTAAGACAACTAAAAAAGGGAACAGTAATTGGAGTAAGAACCGTCCTAAGCCTAGAAATCCTCACACTGGTAAGGCCTGCAATTACTGTGGTAAATTAGGTCATATTGTTGCTAACTATTGGCAATTGCAAAACAAGAGGGAGAACGAAGAAGATAGTTCTCATGAGCCTGTTGAAACTTTATTTGCTGAATCTGATTCTGATGATGACGTTTTGTTTGCTACCTCTACTGAAAGAGGGAGCGATTCTGATTGGATTCTTGATTTTGGGTATACCTGTCATATGTATCCTCATAAGGATTGATTTTCAACATATGATCCAGTTCTCAACTATTGTTCACATGGACAATAATGCCCAATGTAATGTAACTAGAATTGGTACTGTTAAAATCAAGATTCATGATGATGTTATCAGAACTTTATCGAATGTTCGTCACGTGCCTGACTTGAAGCGTAACCTCATCTCTTTGGGCATCCTTGAATCCAAGGGGTGCAAATATTCAGCTGAGGGTGGAGTTTTGAAGGTTTCGAAGGGCAGTCGAATTCTGTTGAAGGGTTTGAGGTAAGGAAGCCTCTATGTCTTACAAGCATTGACTACGACAGAATATATAAAGAAAAGTTCATACAAGTCATCTTCCAGGGCTAAGTTCAAGTATCACTTGAACTCAACCAGTGTTCAGATTTCTTAAATACCCTTCGGGGTCCGCCCTGCTAGGCATTACCCTTCGGGGTACTATGATGGTGTGCGAGACTTGGTGTTGGAGATTTTGGTACAAGGTGGAGATTGTTGGGTTTAATAGCCCAAAATCAGCTCCGCAGATCCACCACGGGATTCAAGGAGTTGGGCTGCGGACCATGGCGGCTAGGATTTCATCGTTTTAGTGGCTATGGTTGCTCCTAGGGTTTTTTGCATCCTTATACCTCTAAATCCTATATAAAGGTTCTTGCCTAGGCTCTAATACTCATCCCTAAATCACAGACCAGCAAGAAATACTTATACAGTATTCTATTTCCATTATCTTAGATTTGTGAGAGAGATTGAGAGAGTTTTGAGAGATATTATAAGAGAGATTGTAATCTGGTTGCTTGATAGAATCACTCGTTGTGATTGTGATTGCATTGTACTCACCCCTTCTCATAGTGGATTGTTCGTGCTCATCATCATCCGTGATTTTTTCCCGCATTCGGTTTCCACCTAAATCTTGGGGTTCTTTATTGTTCTTGTTATCGTGCTTACTTTTGATTATCATTATTTATCCTGATGCTTCCGCTATTAGTTTGCTCTAATTCCTAACAAGTGGTATCAGAGTTAGAGTTATTAATCTGGATTTCGAGCATTTTCTTGGAGGATGTTTCACATTGATATTGAGAATTTTGACGTCATAACAAGATCGATTTTGCCGTATTTGTCCCTTCAAAGGAATTTGGTCCAAGGTAGAGTTTGTTGGGATTTGTCCTAAATTCTTTTGCCGGTTTTGGAGGTAATAAATTATTTCCTTTTTTGAAGATTATTGCTTAGCACCCAAAGTTCAAGTTGTGTGGTTGAAGATATTATATTTTATGGAAACTACATTATTTTCATATTTTGTATTAAATATATTTTTCCTTTTTTGTAAAGATGGGGTTTGGTGGCCAAGACATATGTTTGCGGCTAGGGTTAAACCCTTGGGACCTTTAGGGTTTCTCTATAAATAATAAGTTGTTTAACCTTGTTTGGTGTAGGGCACTTGGATGTTTTGGCACTTTCCTTTTCTATTCCATATTTTATTGAGAGTTAGTATTGAGAGATTTTTGTTGTAATTGATCTCTTCCGTAGGCATTTGCTTTAAGATCTTTATCTCTCTTATTGATCTTTTCCTTGAGCGTTTGCATTGATATTGTTTTGTACTCACTCATATTATAGTCGATTTTGTTCCATTGTTGCCAACCGTGGTTTGCTCTCAATTTGGGTTTCCACACAAAAATCATGTGCCCCTTACTGTCTTTTTTTTTTAATCTTGTTTTATATTTTCCAATATCTACATCCTTTATTCCTTCTGCATATACTAAGCTCGAATTTGAATTATTAATTTCCCAACATTAATCATCAAAGTGCCTTGAACACAGATGTTATGAGGTGAATTGAGAATGACTTTCTAGGCCTCTAGTTTGTGAATTCGACCATCCAAAACAAGGTGTTTACTAAAATTGGCTAACAATTTGGAAGCAAACATTTTGGTCCATGTAAAAGATGGGTAAATATAAGTTCACTCACACTTTTGAGAATGAAGTTGATTTGCAAAATTTTTGATTGAGGGCCAAGAATGGCTTAATGCATTGTTTTCCAATGTAGGAAGATAGGAAAAAGTAATGTACATATGTCCAGAAAAGTATGGATTCAAATTATAGGAATTCTTGCTCAAGCTTGGCATGTTGAGAATTTCTATGCTTTAGTTAGTTTGCATGGAGATTTCGTTTACATTAGCGATGAAACTTCTCTAATGATCCATTTAGAATCAGCAAAACTTCTAATCGATACTTTACTATAGTCCCCCATTAATAGAGGGGTTACCTTAGAGGTTAGAAGTAAAAGGTTCTCACCAAAGGTTCTTGAAATTAGAAATGGAGGCCCATTATTGTCTATCTTGAGTAGAGCTATTCCTTGTGCATCTAGTCTACTTGTTGATCATGTTGATGGAGTAAAGCACCATAGTGATGAACATGTTAAATCAAAAGTTGAAGATGTCTTGTAGGATGCTAAGCACAAAGATGAGTTAAGCCCATAGGATCTAGAATTCTTAGCTACCATCATGTGTATAGTAGTTGAACAATCACACAACCTTGGTAAACTTAATTTTATTTCAGCTTTAGCCACCTAATTATTATCAAAAAAACAATGTGGTTCATATAATGCTCAACGCCAGCTACAAGGACCGAACGGAGTTAACAAAGATGCATAACATTCCACCCGCATTGGTGCCATGGAGACTTTAGATGGATGAGCAAGCACTAATAATTAACCATAAGACAAAATGTGAATGGCTTAAGAAAGTCCAAAGGGGAGTTTTTTTTCCCTCAATTTGCTTGAGGGCAAGATGTAAACGTGTAGAAGACCCTTCTCTTAATGGTTTGTCCGAGCACATCATCAGAGATAATAGTGGCAAGATTGTGGTGAGATATAGCCCTCAAAAATTGACTTATCCCTCTGCTATACCCACACTATGCTATCCACTCTGTAGCTTGATTATTTTGTTAATAAGCATGTACAATCATCACTTGCATACATTGTTAAATGAAATATTTCATGTCCTATATTAGATAGGGAACTTGCCATGGGGGCTATATATTTTCCTCATAAAGCTCATGTAATGATTTAACTGTGACCTTCAATAGCTAGCTCATGAAATCCTGCACCTACTATTACTCTAATGTCGTCTCTTAGATCAGTTGCTTCTACTACTAAGATTGATGTTGCACCTAGGTTTGATGAGCAAATGATCCTATAGTTCAATTTATGATAAACACAACAGGGATAGTGGATCCATTTTATAACTCGTGCAAATAGTGTACCCCTAGCTGGTAAAGCATTAAGACATAATAACCATGAAAAAATCTTACCCTTTGGCAGAACATCAATGATCTAAATATACTGGAATTCTCATTTGATTCTAAACATTTCTTGGGCTATCCAAGTTGTTGGCTTTGTTGTAAACTCTTTATTACTCAATGTGCCCAAAAAAAGTTGGTCATAGATATTGTGAAATGGTATTGGGATTGCTTTAATTAATTGTAGAGCAATGTTATCAACTACACGCGCCAAATTCGGTATATCCCATTCTTTTATAGGAGTTATAAAACTAGAGACCTTTAGGCTCCGTTTGGATCTTGAAAAATTTGATGGAAAGAAAAAATTGAGAAAGTTACTTTTTTGCTTGTGTTTGGTTTAAAGAAAATCACCAAAAAAAAGGGGAAAGTTAGGTGAAAAAATTGTTAGAAATAAGTGATAAAATTTTCCTCATAAAATTATGAGGAAAGATTGAGGATTTTCCTCAACCTCCTCCAATCTCACATTGCTTAGAAAATGTCAATATGATTCAGGGAGTTCATTAACATTCAAAATTCTCATCCGAATTCTTGTATTTTTTTCCTCAATCTAAACAAAAGAAAAAAATTCATTTTCTCCCTACTTTTCCTTCATTTTTTTTCTTCAACTTTTCTTTCCACCGAATTTTCTAAGGATCAAACTAAGCCTTAAGTTTGAATTAGTATTACATTATTTCAATTCTAGGAGTTTGATTAAACTTTGATATGCACACCAATTATTAAACCAAAAGGAAATATGTTCTCTTATTCCTACTTTCTAGTTATTGCCTTTGTGAAATTGTTCTCCCGCACTAAGCATACATTTCTAAACCTAAGAATCAAATAGTGTTGTGCGACCTATAAGTAAAACAACATTCTGGATATAGATATTCGATTATAATATGTTCAACGCATGTTCCAACATAACTTTTCCATGAGTACTTGCTTGACAGCTTCTATTCTCGTTGTCCAATCCTCCTATTGTGTTGGGTGTGCAAACTTTTCTTCAGGCTATCATTAGAAGACTCTTCTTAGTAGTGGATTTTTTCCAAAAGAATTTCTATTAATTCGATCAAGGTCATGACCTAGGGATTTAGGAAGTTGAAAGCAATACAATGTGTAGGATAAGAACAAACCTCCCTATTTTAGACAGGGAGATAGGCCTTAAGGAGATTAGTTTTTTATTAGCTTTGGAAATAAGGATACTCAAAGTATTTGAAGAAGTCCTACCTTTAAAAATAAGATAGTAATCTATGCATTTTCCAAGGTATTCATATGAAGGACTATTGAATATACTAGCGAGGGTTGGGCAATGGGTTAGTTGCCAATGTGCCACCTAGGTCAAGGCTGAGAAAAAAGGTCATAGCACATGTAACTCTCAAAATAGGTTGGGCTCTCACCAGGTTGTCCAGTTGTGCTATTCCACGGGTCGGGACAAGGCCCACTTAAATGGATTCACTTAGCCTTTTCGATATCCCTGGCAATACGCCTTGAGACTTTTGTTAGTTTATTCACTTTTAGTCTCTTGCCCATCCCCTCTCTCTCTTTCGTCTACCCCCCTTAAATGTAAAAATATGGAATATGCTATAAAGCTTGTATCTTCAACATGCATGTATAGCAAGAATACAAAGGAGTAACTTTGGGAGCAATATCAACTAAGTAATAGAGCAATAGAATACTTGGAATTATGAGGAAAGAATTATTCCAATGGTGCTTGAGAAAAACAATATCTTGGAGTCTAAAAAGATATATTGAGGGGTGCCACCCATGCTTGTGTTTAGTTTAGATGTTTCGCGAACAACTTAAATTTTTGAGGCTCGTTTGATGATAGGATATAAATATTTAAAGGTCGCTTTGTATCTTGTCCATGTGGAACACAAACTAAGAGAAGGAAAAATGAGTCTCGTGGCTTTTTCTATCTTCCACTTTACTTTGAAACAACTCTAGTATGCTTTTATCCTTGGAAGCATATACCTTGTATCCCTATTATGTCTCTTTCTACATAAGTAGTAGACACTTGTTCTAGTAGCCAAGAAAGAGTTATACTCTAAAATGTAGTAGTCGAATTGTGCTTTAGCGTACAGTTTGGAAAGTAAACAAAAGAAGCTAGTTGCTTTCAAATCCCTAACCAATTAGGCATTCTCTACATTGGCTTTGGAAAAAAGTTCATGCGTATGAGATTTTTTGTTTGATTTGATAAGCTACACATGTTATAGATTATAATGTAGTGAAACTCGCAACTTTTGTTTAAAGTACAACCTACCTAATTGAGTTATCTTAAGATAAAAAGTGTATTTGGGAATATTGAACTTAGTAGCTATTAATAAATGACATTTAGTTTATTGTTCCTACAACTAATAACAACATTAAGGTTTTTTTGGACCTAAAACAAATTAGGTGAAGGGAAGATTCAAAAGAAAAAAATAAAGAGAAACAAAAAGTTGGGAGAAATTCACTTTTTTCCTTTGTTTGTACTGGGGAAAAAAAAACAAAACGAAAAAAAAGGGGATCTCCCAACTAGCCTTTTTTAGAGGAAGGGGGTCCTATGGAAATAAGAAAGTTGATGGGGGGAAGGGGTAAAATAATGAGTTTGTAACTTCATTGCTTTGTCATTAATCCAATCAAAATAGATCTAATGGTGCAATCAAAACATACTATAATCCATGTTTATGGATGGGAGTTGTGCCTAAATTCAAAAAAAGTTCCCTGAATCCGCCCCATTTATAGTGGGCATGGGTACGAAAAATTGGAAACATGGGGTATGGGGTGGTATGCTAAAAATTAGTATGGATATGGTTACGGGTATGGTTATAGGCATCACCCACCCCATACCTATACTGGTCCCGTACCTGAACTTTTTTGGTGATAAAATAAATTATTGAGTAGAGTTTTGAGCTTTAAACGTTGATAATTTGTTTTAAAAAAGACCCCATATTCCAACTCATCCCCAACTGCGCAATGCATTCATTTGTGTCACTCATTTACTATACTAATACATGAAGTCACGTGATTCACGACTCACAAACTTAAAGTCCTAACTCTTTTGTTGTGTCCCTCACTCCCTCATTCTAATAATTTCGAAAATGTTGTTTTCATTCACGAGCTAAGTATGAACTCTTGCACTTAATCCAATAGGCATTGTATTTTTTTAGAACATTATGCCTAGTTGAATTTAGTTTTATGAATTTCGTTAGATAATAGAAATTGTCGTACCCGATAGGTATTAAATTTTAATATTTGTATATATCAAAATAAAATCCGAAAAATCCGATGGATATGGGTCTGGGGATAGATTTTAAAAAACCAATGGGTATGGGTTTAAATTCTTATGGGAATGACTTTTGAAAATAGGTATAGGTGCGGGTATAACTCCATCCGCCCCGTGCCCGTGTCACGCCCAAATATGATCTAAATACATGGCAAGTCACTCCCTCCAAAAAAAACCTCTCATCTTTTCTCCTTTTTCTCCTTGCGTAAGCCTTGCTTAACTCATCACAAAACCTGATTCTGACGATGACCTTACCTGGATCAACCGACCGTTAGAGGGTTATTGGAATCCCGCGAGCAATGGCTAAAGTCACCATCCTAAGTGTGTTTCATCTTGCCATCCTCTAGCCTTGTTAGTCACTGCTCAAGTTGATGTATTTTTCTTGCATTTTATCTCCTTCAATGCCAGTAGAAATGGCACAATTCAGCCACAAATAGGCTTAGTTGTAGCCAGTAATTAGTGAGGCTTTTTCGGCATGGTTCAAACTTGTTGGAAATGGAGAGAGTTCTGGTGAAAAATAGTGTCGAAGTCGTAGAAGGCAAGGGGAGATAGAGAGCTACAAAAGAGAGAGTTTCGAGAAAGCCACCGTCTGAACTTCAAAGGTGTGAGTTAAGAGCATCAGTGTAGGGCTATCAACAATATTTTTGTTATGTTTTTGTGAGAAAAATATTTTGTCTTATATTTTATTAACTCTCCTCCAAGTTTTCTCGCTTATATTTTTTCATTCTCTTTTATGCACTGCAAACATGGAAACAATTTTACTTTTTTAATTTTTTTTTCTTCCAAAGATATTTTCCAAGGTTCAAGGATGCCCTATAAGTTGTATATATGCCATTTTACCAAGTCGCGAAACATTTTTGAAGTAATCAAAAGCAAATTATCTCATAAAAAATTCATTTTTTTAAAATAAAAGAGCAAACAAAAGCCCTCTCTATTTACGGATACTAATTAACCGTAATTGCAAACAATTCTTACATCACTTTTCCGATGTGTTTCCCGATCAAATAATTTTCAATTGTTTTTTACACTCAACTACTTAGATTGAGCTCCCTTCTGAAATTTTTTTCGAGTGGTGCTTCTGAGTATCAACTCCCTTTTCCATTTTATACAAGAGTTATGGTAGCACTTAAGAAGATTTATTACTTCTTTCTTTTCATTGATTTTTATTACCATTCCATAAAAAAATACAGAATTGAATAGTATTTTGAGTCAAATCTTGACTGAAATGATAATATCCATTATTGTGCAATAGGAATAATTTGAAAACTATCATTTCCTTATCATAGAGTGAGTTTTGGAATTTTAGCAAACCATCACCCTTGATTGAGTATATCTAAATGATCTCAACCTTACAAAATAGGGAAAAAAAAGAAAAAGAAATACTAAAAATTACTGCCATGTTCCACTGTCCCAATAGCTCCTAAGAATTTCGGCTTTTCTCTTTGTTTCTGTAGGTTAGTTTAGGATTACCTGGATACAGAAATACCTGGACCTTTATGCCTGCTAGAAGTCTGCCCACGAATAAGTGCTACTAGAGTCACCGAGGATTTCGCGTCCGAAACCCGAACATATGATGATGGCTAGGTTTGAGTGAGGGAACGAGCAGAGAGCTTTTTAGAACAGAGGAGAGCTTGCTGATTTTTCTGATGATTAGCCTTGCAATCCATCTGTCATATATGTAGATGCACAAAGCCTTAAACAGAATCAGCAAAATCATGGTTGATCAATACACAATTAATCCCCAAGTGTAACCGCCAAATCAATGGCGATTATGACCATTAACTTTTGTGACCATTACCGGTCAACAGCTTCCCCTCGGTCACAAAGACCATCAATCTAATATCTCTCTGCCAAAAATAATCCCTCATGCATCATACTGGGAATTGAGCATGCGACCAAAAATAATATCATTAGTGTTATATCAAGTCACCATCTAACTGACATAACACCTACACAAAACATCAATACCCCGAATCATTCAAATACATCACCAATGGCATACACTGTCCCTTTATGCCTGATTTATCAATTGATTATATACTAAATATAATCACTCGGGCTTGATATGGTGATAAAGAAATGATTCTTCCTTAGATAATTAAAATAATTTATCTTAGCATAACTACTTTCCTAATGTGCTCCGCTGGACCATATACATCGTGACCCTTGGATAACACATTAAGGTAGCAGCATCAAGTTTCGACTTCATATTATAACTCTACGTCAAGTAGTATCACTAATCGGGGTCACACAGTGATATGGAAAGGGAATTCACTTATCACTCATCACATAGGTCAACTTTCAGCACATACAGTATGATAGTATGCCATGGCATAGCTCCCCCTAAACTGGGCATGTCACTCTTCTGTGCCATACAAATCACAGGCTTGGCTTTTACCTAAAAAACCAACCTAAGCTGTTAGATCAACATACCCAATGTTTATCTTAGTCCTCAAGATTCGGCTATAAGGCTTCGATATGAAAACTTATTTTATATTCGACTCCCCCTGAGTCTCATCTTAGACTTAGTAAGGCGACCTTCCATTCATACACTCTCAGTATGAATAATCAATATTGCATACCTAGTGCCAATATGATGTAGTCTTATCCTATCTACTACTCAAGTGTCAGGGCAATTGCCTGTCTGACTAGGCCGATCAGAAGCCTGGTGACATAACAATGTGCCTTATAATGTACTTGTATATTCATGAACAGTTGGGAAAAGAAACATCATTCTTTATTTCATAAATATTTAATACAAGTAATAACATGTCCATCGTACATTTAGATACATCCACAAAACTAAGTCCTACTTAGACCTAAGCTAATCACATGAGCTTTAAAAGCGTCTCTAGGAATAGGCTTAGTTAAAAGATCTGCTATTATCCTACCTGTAGATACATACTTAATGACAACGTTTTTCTCTTTTATAGCATTTCGTACAAAATGATAACGCCTCTTAATATGCTTAGTTTTCCTGTGGAACTTTGGATCTCTTGCAAATTCGATAATAGTGTTGTCACATAACATTTCTACAGGATCATTAACCCTACGAGTGAGATTAAGATCCTGTAGAAAACTCCTTAGCCATATTGGCTCTTGAGTAGCAACACAGCAAGCAACATGCTCTACTTCCATAGTTGAAAGTGCTTTGTAGTCTTATTTCTTACTGCACTAAGATATCACTTCCCCTCCTAGGGTGAACGCATATCCTGAGGTAGACATAGACTCGTCCTGATCACCACCCCAATCAGCATCTGTATATCCTCTCAGCTTAAGATCTCCACCTTGGTAGCAAAGGACCAGGTCACTCGTACCACGCAGGTAACAAAAGATCCTTTTGAAGGCTTG
>NCQV01059188.1:0-14000 GCA_002740545.1 Lophocereus schottii | reverse complement strand
ATTCTTTCCTCGCTTATATTACTTAAAAGGAAGAATTGCATGAGGAAAAATACTAGTCGCTAAAATAAGGGAAGCCATCAATGGAGAGGTGTAGAGGCCATCAGGAGACTAACAATTAACGACGAGTAATTTGATCATAAAAAGCACCTTATGTACAACTCGCACTAAGATCCGAATCAGTTGGTAAAATAAGATGGGAATGATCCTATCTTCAATAATTGAGTTTTAGTGTTAGGATTAACATGGATGAAAGATCTGTCAAATGGCAGAATCTCAAACTCTTGAAAAGAGACATAACAATATTCATTGTAATCCTGTTGATGAGCTCCTAGGCGATATGACACAACCCATCCATCTGTTTCTTTAAGAAACAGTTCATCTTCAACAATTTTAAGGAACGTGCCAGGTGTGTTCAATACAATCTTGTATGCTTTGATCCATGACTCCCTGATGCCATATTCTTCCATCACACCCACACTAATTATAGTTGCCACTTCATTATTAGAAGTAAAACTATCTTCTGAAGAAACCGTAGTAAGGCAACCATCTATAGTTGTTAACCTCATGTATGCCTTACCAAGCGCTATTCTAGGAATACTAGTTACATGAAAGAGCTACTGTACAATGTCGAATGATGTAATAGTCCAACCCTAAATTATATTTATTTATTTAATTATCTCACATTAATGATTTTCTCATATTTATTTTTCGCATTAAATCATTTCGATGGAAAAACAAATAATTTCTTTTGGGCCTTCACTTGGAAATTCGCATTCTATTTATTTATTTAGTCATTAACGAAAACTTTGGGAGAATTGATAGTAGGTCCTAATAAGTTTTATCTAAATGATTTATTTTGTTTTCCAAAACAATAGAAAAATTTAATTTTGAGTTACACAAAAACGTTATTGTTACGGGGCGTTTTATTTTCGAAACCCAACTTATTTCGGCCCAATTTGAAACTAACAAGTTTGGATTATTAACCTAGAGAATTACCATGATTTAAGCTTAACCATGGTTAGTAAAAAATTTGGAGCAGATAAATTCAGCCAAGTTTGTTGATAAGTCAAAAAATTACAACCAAACTCAAACCGCATCTCTTTCCTCTCCCTCTCTAACCCACGACCAATCCCCCCTCTGACACCCTAGTATCACTAGCCACTATCCCTAATCCTCAAAATCACCAAGTATCACCACCATCTCTACTTTTTCAAGCTCAAAGTGAGTAACCCTAAGTTTCTTTGGATTTTTGATTTTGCTTCTTGTTTATGTTGATTTGAGTTTTGATTATATTCTTTGGATGGAAACAAGAGTTATTTTAATGTTTTTAATTGTTGATTGAGTTTAGAGCATGCTAGGGTTTAGGGTTATTCACAATCATTCAGGCTTAAGGTTGGAAATATGTTTTTCTTGGATTATTTGTATTTGATTTAGTGGTTTTAATACCTAATAATATCTATGAGGAAGTTTTTGGTGATCTTGGATGTGATGAAGAGGAAGTAAGTTGGCCACAAGCTAGGGTTTTGGCAATTAATGCATGGTTTGAATTATTTTGGCATTAAGAATGTTGTTTGATTATATTTTGATGCAAAATGAATCTTGGATGCATTCTTTGACTTGAAAAAAATGATTTAGTGTAATTCTTGAGAAAGGGTGGATTATGAAAATTTCTTAAATTGATTACAAAGGACCATTTTGCTCATTAATGCAACTAAATAAGATAATGGATGTATTTCGAGTGGGTTTGAGAAAGAGAAGAATTGAAAACTTGATGTATATGATTATGGAGTGAAATTGAGTATTATGGCTTTGTATGGTGATCGAAAGGATCAAGACTTTGTTACATGATTTTAAGGAGTGATTTTAGATAAGGATTTGTGTGAAAAGAGAGAAGGAAGCAAGGCAGTGTGGCTATGAACTAACAGAAGTAGGGGACTCTTTGCCAATAAACTGGTAATGATCAACCTAGCCAAAAATTATGATTTTTGGTTGGTGGGTAGATCCTTGTGTTAGCTTTCAAATTCCTTTTGAATTGCCTTACTACAAGGTTCGTTGAAAAAGCTATGACCGTTTTGCTAGAATTACACAGGTTAGACCAAAACTAGCAAACTTGTGTTATAGCCCCATTTTGGGAACCCTGTCGTGGGAATCATGTTCTGTGTTCAAAATGAAAGTTTTTAAAACATCTTAAGCTTTTTATATTGGGGAATTAGGTCTCAAAGGGAGGTTAGGAGATTAGGTTATGAGTCATTTACTTTATCCCTGTTATGCCCTTACTTTTTCTTTTACTAAAGTATTAACTGCGAAAACAAATTTGTTTGCTAATGATATGCTCCTATAACGATATTTTTGTATAGAATCAGGGCCCAATCTATCATTTCCTCTCCTTTTATGCATAATTATACTCAGTGATATTTCATTACAAGTCCCAGATACGTTCATTGTCTGTATCTTTAGAAATTAGCACATATTTATCAAAATTATAATATTTTGATAAGTACATCAACGATTCAGTCTAACAAGTGGCTTATCACATAATTATCGGCCCCATCATTTATTAGTTATAGGGCATTGCCCTCCAGTTACCCATGCGGCTTCAAGCCAGGTCCCTTGATTGACTTGGCACGTGTACACCTATCTTCAGATCGTAACAGTTACTAGGAATTCACTATCAGATAATAATTGGCAATATAATTTTATATTTATCTCATTCCCTGTTTTAAATTAAAATGAATAGCAATGCGGGCTCAACCAATTCTTTCATGAATGTTTAACAATACAGGAATGCATGTACTGAGTTTCGGCTTACAGTTCAATAATGTTTTCATCTTTTGTTTTAGGCAAATGTTCAGTGAATCACCCTCAGGCTGGCAGGCCGACTGAAGGTGATAAGTGACAAAGGAAGTTTGAATGGAACAGCGGTGTATTAGTGTTGAGATGCTTTTAGTACTGTATTGTGAAATAGTTTGATGTTGGAACTGTATACTCTACAAGAGTTACTATATTTTGGTGTAAACCTTGAGATAGTTGAATGGTCTGATGTTAGAATGGTTCATAGATGGTTTTATGGGTTGTGGTTGTCTGAATGCCTTGTGATGGTAAACGTTGTTTAGCATTGCTATATTTATTGTTCACAAGTGAAGCATTGTCCTTTTTGGATGGCAGTAATGCCCCAAGCATTTGGGATAATACTTCTAATTGGTGAAACTAATGAAGACAACACAAACAGTGAATTATGTACATTTGGGGTGTTACAGATTTGGTATTAGAGCCAGGTTTTGATTTTCCTAGCAGGATACAAAGTATGGAGTTTAGATATAGGAGGGTGAGAAGGGTTATTAGTAAGGAATTTTGTATACTGTTAGAGACTTGTGATATTAGAAATAGACTTTTGATATTAGAAATGTATATTGCTTATCTTTTCGATGCCCCTCATATGTATTTTCCTTGCTAGATGGATCCTTATGCAGTTAATATGATGCTTGGTTCATCTATGGCGGCTTAGATTTCACTGTTACAGGCCAGTATGATAGCTCATGCACAAAACCCTTTCTCCGAGTTTCACAACATCATGGTCTGTGCATGCAGCTTGTGATAGTCCTTGCCCATGGTTGATCCATGGGTAGAGTTCAGGCTCTGTTATATCATTTTAAGATGATGCGGAACCTAGGTTAGGAGGGACCTAGGTTTCAGGTCCAAGGGGCTTGGGCCACTATCACTTCGATGTTGATGTCACGGGAGGAGTTCAAGCAGAGGGAGATTACTATGGAGACTCTTCAGCATGTTTTCCCATTACACCAGCTGTATCCCCAGCCTGCACCACCCGTACCAGCACAGGGACCACCCCCGCTGTCTGTACCGGTCCATAGATGCACGATAGTCCTAGGGAGGCTCATGTGGTGGTGGATTCCCCTGATACACTGGAGATTGTAGTAGTTAGTTTTGATAACACACCCATGGAGGGTTTTAAGGGCCATTTAGAGGATGAGGACGATCCAGATGATCAGGAGATTAATGAGGTAGTAGAGGAGTAGTAGATTGATCAGAAGATTGATGAGATAGTGGAGGAGCAGTACATGGATCAGGAGGTTGATGAGGAAGTAGGAGAGTAGCAGATTGATCAGGAGGTTGATGAGGTAGAGTTATGGGTATCAGACAGGAGCTTTAACTTAGGCAAGGAACTGGAGGGCGAGTCCAGCCCAGATTACGATACATCTAGGGATCATTAGGTTGTTTCAGTTGTAGATTTGTGTAGGTCACATTTTAAACCCCGTATGTATGTAGTATGGTTGGATTGGATAGTTGTATTTTGTGTAGCATATAACATTGTATATAATTAGTCAAATCCTTCCGACTGCAATGACATCGCCCGTTTCCTTTTTTTGGGCATGTGATGGACTTAGGAACTAGGGGCTAGTTAGTGCTTTAGGTAGGAGTCAGGGCTAATCTTACTAAGCCAACTAGATGAGTTGTATTTTGTTGATAATGTATATAAATAGACAACTATATATGTAAATAAGTAGTTATAAAATGATATAATGAAGCTTTAGATTCTGTTTTAAAAAATATTTAAGCCATATTAAATGTATTTGTTGGGCATGTTTATCTTATATGTTTGGGTATTCTAGTGATTGAATTATTTTATTTAATATATGATCAGAATGTCTGAATTAGTACAAATAATGTGGGGATTCATATAGAGGATAACTTGGATCATCGTAGGGATCGGGTGAACAAGCCTCACATCATATGCCACCAAATTTTGGCCAAATCCACCAATTCCACCCATGTTAGCTAACAACATTGGGGACCTAAACTATTGGCCAGCCTTGGTAGTTGAGCTGATCAAGTAGATTCCCCAAGTACCTACTAAAACCCCTTCTAAAGATGATAAATTAGCAGATAGAGTAGCACGACGCAACCTTAAAGTGTATGATGGAAATTATGATCCAGTAGTATGGGAGGAATGGGTAAACGGAATAGAGAAAATCTTTACAGTGGTAGAGGTTCCAGAAGAAAAGAAAGTAAATATTAGGACGTATTATTTGACTGCTGAAGCTGATATTTGGTGGAACACTGTTAAAAGTAGGCTTATAGGGCCTGAATTCACATGGAATACATTACTGGGTGAGTTTAGGGCTAAATTTTATCCGGTTGTGGTTCAAAGACAAAAGAAGAAAGAGTTTATGGAGCTAAAGATGAGTGGTAATATGACTATGATGCAGTATGCCGGTAAGTTCACTGAATTATCCAGATTTGTCCCTGAATTTGTGTTAACTAAAGGTTAAAGATGCAAAGGTTTGCAGAGGGTTTCGCCTTCTACATTCGAAATCAATTAGTTAGGCAGCCAATCTTGACTTATCAAGAGCTATATGAGCGAGCTGCTGAAGTGGAGCGAGTGATGATAGAGTTAAGGGCCCTGAACTCGATCAACCAAAATAGAAAAGGGTTTGAGCAAGGAACTCCGACTGAGAGTGTGAACCAGAAAAAACCTTTTGCCACTCCTCTCAAGAGCCATCATGTAGGCTTAGCAGAGGCCTGTTGGAAATGCGGAAGAACAAATTAGACCACCCCCGAATGCCGAGTAGGAACCAACAAATGCATGCGGTGTGGAAGTCCGAAAAACCTCATTGCTACCTGCCCACGAAGACTGAAGGCGGTGGATAAAGATGCAGCAACCCTTGGCCCCACCTTGCCAAGGGGCCCTACCACCAAGGCCTGCAGCTGTAATAACCTGACCCTAACTCATATTTATTCATTTAAATCATATTTATTTATTTAATTAATCATGTTTATTCATTTAATTTATCAAGTTTATGGATTTAATAACTTATGGTTATTTGTTTAATCCAATCATGCTCAGTAATTCAATTACCCTTACTGCATTACCTTATGCCATTTAAATTTTTCGCATTCATTTATCGTATTTAATCATCCCGGTTGGGGGATATTTCATTTGGGTCCCATTTTGCAATTCAAGTTTCATTTATTGTTAATTCAAGTTTTATTGATTGATTAAATTTCAGGTGAATCGATATTAGGCCTCAATGATTATGATTTAGCATTAAGTTATTTTTCATAATGTCACAAAAACTTAACACTTAGCCATGCAAAAATATTTGGGCTCAAATTCATTAAGTTCAACCCAATTCATTTCGGCCCGGTTTGCGGCCCGATTCATTTTGGGTCAAAATTTTGGTGTGATTAAATTAAGTTAATTACTATCATTTGTGTCTAATTTTAATTAGCAAAAAGATCTTTTGGAAGGATAAAACTTAACCAAGCCATTAGATAAGTCAAACAAATACAACTTATCTCGCAAACTCCATTTTCTCTCTACTCTCTCTTTCTAAATGTCCAGCAGCTTTCAGCCACTGTTTGTGGTGGTTTTTGGCCAGTTTCTAACCAGCCCCAATGGTTTCCAACCCCTCCCAATATCCTAGTACCATTAGCTACCATCCTCCATCATCAAAACCACTAAACATCACCTCTATCTCTACTTATTTGCAATCAAAGTGAGTAATCTTGAAATTTGTTTTTGTTAGTTTTAATTTTTATTTTAGTTTTGATACTTGTTTTGATGCTTGTAATCATTGATTATGATGTTTTGATAAGCAATAAGAGGTATTTTGGTGTTGATCATGGTGAAGTTGAACTTGGAGCATGCTAGGGTTTTAAGACGACCATGTTCATGCAAGCTTAAGTTAAAACCATGTTTATGGATTTCTTTGTATTTGATTATATAATATTTAGTCTTATTGATGATTATGATGATGCTTTTGGTGATTTAAAATGATTTCAAATGAGGATTTATATGGAAAAGAGAGGGGAAAGTCAAACTAGTGAGGCTGAAAATTTCAAGAGAATAGGGCAGACTTTGGCAATAAGCTGATAATGTACAGTCCAACCAAAAATTATGATTTTTGGTGGATAGATATCTCAGTGTGTTGTCTTTCAAAGGGATTTTGAATCGCCTTAATCCAAGGTCTGTGGAAAACTTTATGGTGGTTTTACCAAAACTGCACGGAATGGACCAAAACTAACATACTTGTATTTTAGCCCTTTTTGGGAACCCTATTGTTTGCAAATGAAAGTTTTTGGAGACTTTTTAATATTTTCATATTGGGATTTTAGGCCTCCATTTGAGGTCTAGACTGAAAGTTATGAATTTTTGAATTGAAGAGACCTGTTTTGATGCAAAATGGATTGTTATTGCAATTTCTGTGCAGTGTATACTTGGAGGAAAATTCTAAAAATTTTACTATAGGTTGTCCATATTATTTTCGAATTTCCTGTATGATCTCATGAATTTTGGTTGACTATTTTGAGTTTGGTGGTTTTTGGAAGCATTTTGAGTCATTGTGTAAAGAGCAATAATAAAGATTAAGTGAGATTGATCATGCACTCATTTTGTGTGTTTTGGGCCAAGTAAGGTCATTTGAGGGAAAAATAAATATTCATGGACTTTCATGGGGCTTTTACTTGATTAATGAGAAGAAAGAAAACAAGTATACAATTTAGAAGCTTGTTTATGAGCATTGAATCATTTATGGATTTTACAAAGAAAATATCAAGTTTAGTGCACTTAATAGCTTCTACTGAGTTCAATGATTCATTTGAGGTGGAATTCTATATCTAATGGATTTATGAATAAAATATGAAAAGTGAGGAGAGTTGTGACTCAGAAACCATATTTATCAGGCCAAGTTATTGCAGTTTATGCTACTTTGAACCAAGATATATCTCTCTTGGCCTCAAACCTTTATTATGTACTCACTTCAGGTAGATCAAATGTATTTATAATTAAGCCAATCTAGTGTACTCGTTGTTATCTTGAACCAAGTTATACATCAGCAAGCCTTAAACCCGTATCAGTAACCTATTTCAGAGAAGGCTACAACCACTCTGTCATTGTCACCATCAAGGCCTTTTTCTTTGTAATCTCATTTATCTTATTGTGGACTGTTTTACTTTTGTTTACTTTATATCAAATGTAATTGCTTTCATCAATTCAGTTTTGAAGTTATATTGAAATACCTAAGTTACGTGTACCATTTAATTACTCAATTTCTGCTACACATACTTTTACTTACATAATTATGTGAGTTAAGATTATTTACCAACTACACATACTTATAATGACATTTATGAAATAGAATTGAGGCCTAGTTATCGTCCCCCGTTATGCATAAGTGTTATTAAGTCAGAACATATTTTTCAAGTCAGATGACATTTACGAAACAACTGACCTTTATCAAGTCAGATGACATTTTTTAAAGGCTCCAGGTACGTCCGTTGTCTATATCTTCAGAAAGCAGATCATGTTTATCAAGTTACAACTCTTAATGAGTTTATCAATGAATTAGTTTATACAGTGATTTGCTATTTAACTTATAACCCCGTCAGTTATCATCTATAGGGCATCAGCCAATCATTTACCCGCGCGGTTTCAGGCCAACTCTTGATCGAATTGGCAGGTGTATACCTCTGTATGGATCATATCATTGTAAGGAGTTCACATCTAGATAATGATAAGCAATTCAATTTTATATTACTTTCATTTTCATTGTTATTGGCAACTAAATGAATTACAAAGACGGGTACCTATCAACAGTGTTTCTACGCTCATTTTATAATACAGGAATGCATGTACTGAGTTTTTGATCATATTTTTAAATTATTTTCATGTTTCCCATTTTAGATGGTGAAGTATCACATGTTCCTCCATTTAACAAGCCCTTTTAGAACTCATTAGATGCTCACAGTGGATTCAGCGTAGCATGAATATTGGAATCGACCTTAGGGTCAAGTTGAATCTATATTCAATATTCTTGCATAGTGTGGAGTGCAAGTTATCATATGGTATGATGAAGTCGATGGTATTGAAGTTGAGCTATTATGGGCTTTGGTCTTGAAGTGTTTCAACTAATAGATTTTGTGATTGTGAATATGAGTTGTAAGATTAAATGGTTTCAGTGAGCCTCGTCCTTATTAGGATGGCGGTAGCGCCTTCTATTATTAAGTCTTCCACTGGAGTTTTTCGTAAATTATGTCATTCGCATTTTGGGGGCGTTACAAACTTGGTATCAGAGCCCTAAGGTTTTAAGGGCCACTGTGAGCTACCAGGTGTTTATGAGTTAGCTATCAAGATGTGTATGAGTTATGTTGGACCAGTCAAATGAGCTATTGACTATACGTTCATATGTATGGGCATATACGAAGGAACAATTTTCATTTGGGTGACTCAAGGATTTGGTTATATCTTGAGATTCAAGCATCAATAAAGTGGAGTGCGGAACCATTTGGATCATCTGTTAGTGAGGCATGCTCTCATTTATCTTAGAGTTGTATTGTACATTTCATTTCTCTTATTTGTTTAAATTTTTGCAATCGTTCACTCCGGATGTGTGACCCGTTAAGTTATGAACTCTGGCATGTGGTTTTTAAGTTATTGAAGTGCTTTTATCTATTTCAGGTATCTATTGTAAGGCTTAAGTCTGAGTTTTAGTTAGTTTTTAGGAGAAACTCTATCCGTTTTACCCCAGGATTTAAGAGTCTTATTGAGGTGTGTTAATATGTGGTTGAAACCCAAAGTGGGGATGCCATTTGCAGCTTCTTAAGGGATTAATACAGTGTCAAGTTAGATGTAAACTTCTAGATGAGGAAATGCCTTACGGGGCAATATCTTTGAGGCGAACCAGTATGAGATGAACACTACACTAAGTGCTTATATATGGTGATAACAATTAGTAGCTTATGGTGTGCTACTTGGAACTATATATGTAGTACAAGTAAGATTAAGCTGTCATGTATCGGAATTAGCTGGTCTTGATACTAAGACTTTACATCAGGACTACTCCAATTACTTCCTGTAATTGGCTTATTTCTGTCCTAGTTACCTTGAATTGTTCAGAGGCATCATTTCTTTGCTGTTAACACTCTCTTGATTTGTAATGGAGTGTTTATGGAAATTCTTATACGTGGTATGTGGGGACTTCTTCAAACACATCTGAGCAACCTTTCTTATAGGCGAATCAAACACTGACAATCATAACCGCTTAATTCTCTATTTTCATAATGGACCTATAATGACCCCCAGTGCGCATTACTATGTGATTTGCAGTTCTTTCTAAGCATCTTTCACTCATTTCTACTTGCAGCTCAGTCATCACTATGTTTATATTTTTCCTGTCACCTACTTGAACTCCTTGCTTTTATTTGGGCACTATTTATTTATTGCTTGCAAAGCCTTTGGTTGCTTCAGACCTCGTCATCGAGGGCCCTTTCAGTAGTTAAATGTATTCATATTGTTTGTGTTTCTATAGCACCATAATGTCATGTTGGCATACTACTCCGTGGTCATGATTGCATGTCATTACTCAACTTATTTTGGTAATCCTTTCTTTACTCATGTAGCCTATCTTGTTAATGATAAACAACGATTTGTGCTATTTCCATTTGCCAGTAGTTTTGAAGTTTATATGCCTATCCAAGACTTCCATTTACTGTAAATTGTTTTATTGATGGATGTCATCATGTTCAGTCATAAGATTGACTCCTTCATCTTGACGTCTTTTCCTTTCAAACACCAGATGAATAAAATTTCCCTTCTGATAATGTTGACTCTTATCTCCGTTATTTTAATCATATATGGATGTCGTATGACTTTTCAAAAGCTGCTTTGGTAACCTGTTACATTTCTTCACCTTCATTACTTAATACTCCCTCTCAACTTCATAACATTGATCATTTACTTTACTCTCATGACCATTATGAATAAACTGCATGTCTTGTATATGCAGGTCATTTCTATGCCTTGCCTCTTTCATCACGATTCTTCGTCCTTTCATTCATTCAGCTTACATGTCCGTCCTTTCTAACCAATAAAGAAATATCTTTGTAAGAGTTCATGTTGTGGTTCCATCTCCTTACATTTTAGATTATCCCCTTGTCATTTCAATTTACTAAGACCAGTAGGCAGTTAAATGTTTATCTTTTATACACATGCCTCTAGTAGTATTGCTGGAACCATATTCACTGGACATTCAATCCAGTTTGATTGGCAGATCTGGTATCATTATGGGGGTGAACTGACTGTGTACTTACAGGACTAAGATAATTGGTAAGGATCTTAAAGTTAGCTTGAGAGATGAGGATTGCCTAAACGTGCATTTCTACGGGCCAAAGGAAGAAAAACCCTATTTATCCCCAAATTACGTTGCGCAAACAAGTTAATTATCATGTCAGTAATGCATTAAATATTAGTGATTTATCAACCAAACTCGGTATATCCATATCCATAATTACAGTTGGTGGGTTTAGAGATATTTCATCTGAGGACTTTTAGGACTTGTTCTCTCTAAGAAACATTGATTTTTAGATCAACCTAGGTCTAGGTGCTCAACAGAGTTCAAGGGACTATAAATTTAGTAAAGTGAGTTGTTACAGAAGGGAGTTATTTGCCCAAGTGTGTCACTGTGGAAAACCTTAGTTTTATATATGTGAAGAAGGAAGACAGAATCTTATGGTTGTGTACTGCGTGCAGAGAGCTAAACAAAAGCATAATCAAAAATAAGTGCCCTATACCTTGTAAAAATGATTTATGGGATTAACTGCCAGCAACAGATGTCTTTTCCAAGATTGATTTAAGGTTTGGATATCACACCTAAACCAAGCAACCACAGTTTAGCTTTTGCAATAATACCTATTTCTAGCAATTCTTGTTCGCTTGTCTCATCTTCAAAACTTGATGCTATTCAATATTGTTTAATCTTCCTTGCATTTCAACCCGATATTTCCTATTAGTGTGATCTTCCATGTCTTTGCAAACCCATTGTTACATTTTTGTTTGACCTTATATAGTTGTCAACATTCTAGTGCTCTTGACCTTCACCATCTCTAATTCATGATCTCGAGTTGTAGTTCATTTCATTGAGAGCTGATTCCCACATCTATCTTACATCTTATTTGTTCATAATAATACGCTCATATAACTTGTTCTGAATTCATAATATAATTCAACTCTCATTAGTATGGGTGATTGCGATTGTCATAATCCCCTCACTCTCCTTATTTTGAACATTAACTCCCACACATATATCTTACATGCTCATAAGGAAACTCTAGCTTTTCTGTTCAATCTTATTACTACACTTGAATTGGTTTAATATGAGCAAAGACACGCTTCTAATGTCACTTGTTCAATCTATTTACTTATCCATTGGTACTTTGCTCGTTCAATCTATTAATCATCCATTGCATTTTACCGGTTCAATCTATTGATTTATTTATGGCACTTGCAATTTTCACACCTATATCTTATATCCTCATACGCGAACTTCAGCAATCCTTATTTAATCTTATTACCGTACTTGACTTGGCTCCATATGAGCAAATGCATATTTCCACTGCAGCCTATTCAATCCATTTATCTATTCATTAGACCTAGCTTGTTCAAGCTATTTATTTATCCATTGTACCTATTTATCCAATCCATTTATCTATCCATTGGCACTTTGTTCGTCTAATCCATTTATCTATCCATTACACTTTGCTTGTCCAATCTATTACACATTGCTTGTCCCATCTATCTATTGCACTATCTTGTTCGTTGTGGCTATAAAGTCACCTAGTTGAAGCTCAGTTGCTTGTCATCTTGTTTCCAACTCATCAGTTAAACCCGAGTATAACCATGCCATGTTTCTCCTTGGTGAATTATTTATTGGACTCTTTATGATCCACATTTATAAACCACAATTCTTGTGGTATTATATTTCAGAATTCATGATTCTAACCAACCCATGATAACCACTCCTTTATTTGCCTTTTCTAGTCTCATTGTTCATTTCTTTTGTATGCAATGATTTGCTTGGCTAAGAATCTCATCACTCTCATCCCTGGCCATGGTCATTTCATTGCCCATTATTGACCTGGAGCAGATCCTTAAGTAGTCTGATGAGGGGAGATTATGTACGGCATTAGGAATATCTGATGAGGAGATTTTGATAAGGGCATAATCTCAAGCACTATCTAATTATATTGGAGTGAGCCAGAAGAAACATTGAGTACAAGATTAGAGCTAACCTAAGCAAGCATTAAGAGGAAAAATTCAAGTATATGTTGAGGTGATACAAGGTTGACAAAAGAGTTGTGCTGGCAAAATAAGGAAATAACCAAAGTCTCAGATGGGTTATAAAGTATTTTAAAAGGCTTTTCTAGTCGAGGTAGTAAGAGAACTACTATCCAAGGACAATTAGGGACTAGTTACATGGGGCCTTGTGATTCATAGAAAGGTTTAATCCTGTAGCTTGTTGACTGCACCTACCTGTTGAATCCGAACACGTATATAACGTGTTTTTAGCTTGTATTAGTATCAGAGTACTTATCAGGCTATATACCAGTTTCTATTAGTGCACAAGATGATGAACCAGTAGTGAGCATCTCCTGTCTAGTAAGAAGGTTCTTTTCTTTCAAAGAGAATATCAATTGTGAATTATAGTAATTGAGTTTATTAAGGCTATTGTGTGAGAAGTACCCGCAACTACTATTGAAACAGGGGATTAAGCAGTTATACAATACGTAGACACCCTTAGTCGGAGTACATCGGGCAAATTATAACTCTTCAGGGGGAAGCAATGGGAACCGTGTGACCCATGTGTCTTTAACGACATTGCATGCATTTGGCAAGTGTCATAAGTTTCGAGGACGAAACTCTTTAAGAGGGGAAGACTGTAATAACCCGACCCTAACTCATATTTATTCATTTAAATCATATTTATTTATTTAATTAATCATGTTTATTCATTTAGTTTATCAAGTTTATGGATTTAATCACTCATGGTTATTTGTTTAATCAAATCATCTTCAGTAATTCAATTACCTTCAATATACATATTTACTGAATTATCTTATATCATTTAAATTTTTCGCATTCATTTATCACATTTAATCATCCCAATTGGGGGATATTTCATTTGGGTCCCATTTTGCAACTCAAATTT
>NCQV01059185.1:2738-13887 GCA_002740545.1 Lophocereus schottii | reverse complement strand
AAGTCAACTACTAGCCACGAGAGTAATGATAGCAAGTTGGTCCTGTTGCCCAAAGACCACTTGTGATAAGTGACATTCTGGCAATAAGCATATTGATGGCAACTTGTTCTTCAGCTACAAATAGTAATGCTTATGGCAAGATCACAACTAAAAAGAGGAAAAAACCCACATCTAGGCCATTATAGCAAAACACCTCATTGTGGCTATTAGCTTGATGGGCATCGTAATAAAATTTTCAACACAATTGACACGTGATTGTAACTAGTATAACCTATTATGTTGTAACTAATAAAATATACGGCACATACATGTTGCATTACATAATACTAAAAGACATTCACTAATATGTTCAAATATTCAAAATCACCCCTTATGTAATATGTAATTATAAAGGTCATTACTTAATCTAAAGTCACAATATAGCAGTCATAAGTAATTTATAAACTTTAAATCATCCAAAAAATATGTGTAAGAACATATTTGATTTCAACTTTACAAGACAAGTGTGGAATGCGGACCATTGTCCTTGCTCACTATTCTGCCCCCCCACAAAAAAACCAACATAAAAAAATCAAAAGTAGCACAAACAGGAATATCAACTGGAGGCTAAAAGTATCTTTATAAAAATCAAGGGTGCCTAGATCCAAGCAAGATGCAAAAAAGAAGCCAAATTGGCTAGAGCTGTGTGTTTATAAGCCAAATATGCTATATGCATGAAATTGTATAAAACTATAGGTTACAATACCGATAGTGAGCTATGGACAATAGAAAGAAGTTCCCTTTACTTAATGCTCAAACTGCCAGGTGTAAATGCTATATCTGGTTATTTAGAGTAATGAGATATATATTTGATTGGGGCTAAAACTAAAATAAAATCAACCTGGATAGTAAGCAACATGGAAATAATCCCACCAAGCCAAAACATACTCAAATATGTCTTGAAGAGCACCAAATCACCCCAACCTAGCAAAGGTGCATAATGGACTTCTCATGCAGCCATCACAATGTGGACCACCTATTTCAAAATTCAAGTTAAAATTGATTATGGAGGACTTAACAGCACCAAATAGATTGAAATCATCCCTAACAATCCTGCACATTTCACCATGAGAGAACATGTAAAAAGTTCTATCATGCTAGGCTTGAACACATTTAGATCATTGTGTAAAAATTAAGAATAGATTTGGATTGGTCTAAAAGAGGATTGAACTAAATAAAACATATCCAAGTGAAGTAAAAACATCCCGACATCCCTATGTATCCTAACCCCTTGTTTTATTCGATAAGAAAGTTGCACTTGATAATATTTTATGGTGAAAACAAAAAAACTTATCTAGATAAATATCTGCCAATGACTAAAAATAAGCAACCAAAATTTTAAAAGAATGGTCCTAGCAACAACTTCATAGACTTGGCCTCGACTATTAACAATTGTAGCAAGCCATGACAGCAACAACACAAGCTCAAGAGCAGCTACACAACCCAAAGTAGCTACACAACCCAAAGCAACAACTACTAACACTAGCAGTAGCTGGACTAGCATGCCAACTATTGCAGCAAGCTTGCAAATAAGTGATAACAATTGAAAGAAATAAGAATTAAATGACATTGGTAAAAGTTCTAATTAAAGTGATATATAGTGAAAGATGCAACGACAGTTAGCCCATGGGAAAAGGAAATAATATGTACAACTTATATAGTAGACAACTTCTTAGAGACTCATCGTCGCCATGAAATTAGTTCATAAATCACTGCGAGTAGAAGATCTGAAAAACTCTTCCAGCATGTTCTCCATCATTTTTTTGCCACATCTTATTGTTAGCGTCAATCTTGGCATCCACCTCTTGTCTTGTTGACTCTGCTTCTTTCTTAGCTTCTTCTGCTTCTTTCTTCGCTTATTCCACTTCTAATTTAGCTTGTTCTGCTCCTTTTTCTAGATTCTTCTACACTTTCTTAGCTTCCATAACGCTTTCATCTGCTCTTTTTTTGATTTCTATAACATCTTGAGCAAGATCCAAGCGAGAAAGCTTAACCCAAAAATAATTAGTAATGCCCTTACCCCTTCCATATGCTCGTAAATACCCATGATTGTCCTTACCAAGGACCTCTGGGAATATTTGTTCATAAGTTTTGTTATTAAGGCCTTGTTCTCCTTCATTTTTTAGTTTCTCTATTGCAGCCTATGTATAATATCATGGCACGTTAAATATGAATAATATAGGCATTTAAAGTGAATCATGAAGACTAAAGCAATCATATATAAATGTATACATACTTACCTTTGCATGCATGTTGTTTGCAAGTTTTTTAGCATTGATAGGTTTATCATATTTCCTCGTATGAGATTTGAGCATCAAATCAAGTCTAGAACATTTCCTCCGATGCTTCTTTTTCTATAATCATTAAATAAAAAATATAAAGTTACTGAATGGAATAAAAAAAACTTGCCACTGGTAAAAATATTATGGATTTTTTCATCATTTCTTAAGGATTACACAAGTTTAAAGGAATATTTAAACCAGTAAGGGAAAGCACATGGTGTAGCTGAGGGTCTTTACAATATCAAATTTGATTATGATTGGCTTCCAAGATCTCAAGATACATTGTGGTACTAGCAACTGATTTGGCAACCTTGTGCAGTACCAAAAATGCACAATTATTGTCTAGATCCTCTTACATGGTAGGTTGTTAACTGTAAGAGTTGTGGAAATTTACTAGCGCCTTGTACGACTATGGTTTTGCTATGGTAATGAAATTATTATCATTTGTTGCCAACAAAAACACTTGAAAGTATGCTTACAAAATCATGTCTTAGACGAGCGTAGCTTTGGGTGCCATTATGATGAGGCATTTGTTGATGTGCTTTACTTTGTTAGCTTTTGTCACTTTTTGCTACCAAGGTTACTACACACATAAGCAATGATAATTTTAATTCTTAGGCAACTTTCATAGATATATTTTTTGCTTGAAACTCTGGAGCACTCCACTAGTCAACCAAGTACTTGCAATCTGCATCTAACATATACCTAGGCCTATTCTTCATCCAATCTGCTTTCGTTCTCAGCTTTGGATTGTCAAAATACTTATCTTTCAACTCATGTCTACTATCCTAAAAAGAGTCGTTACATATCTAAGGATAGCATCTTTCCTTAACTCGAGGCTATCAAAGGAGAAAACCCCCTAAAAGTTTGCAATGGATATTATTAATGAGAAAAGCTATAAGACATAGTTAGTGTAAGAGCAAAGTGAAATAATCAATCATGTTCATTCATTTACCTATACACAACTCCACAAAGATTCTAATGCCTCGGGTTTGATTTTGTCACAACCACTTACTTGTATAGGAATTAATGTTCGACTTTGAACTTGATTACCCAAAAACAAACAAAAGCTTGATCCGGTAGCACACATGGGAATACCATTATTATCAAACTCCACCATTAGCTTTTCAGCTAGATGTAACGTAGTTAACTTTCTACAATAGACAATCCCTCTTGTTTTTTTCACTACACATGATTGTAGTTAAACAGCATCAAAAGATAAGATAACAAGTTTTACCTCTTACAGGATACTATAATGATGAACATCCTGCTAAAAATAGTCGTAATGTTTACTTTAAAACAGGAGGTAAATATATACCAGCAATAATGAATTGACTTTCTTTATTCCCAATCTCTTGATTCGTAGACATCAAGTTCTAATCTTCCATGGTATGCTCATCAAAACACATCCCCACAATTGGCATAGTTTCACTCAGTGCATGAATTTTTCAGATTATATTGAGTTGTCGCTTCCAAGAAAACTAAACATTTGATACACAAAATATGCCTTGTGTGTATCTATGTATTTCTAGTAGAATAGAGCACCACAATCCTTCTTTTGTACCTCATTCCATATTTATAAATAATGAAAATTTCACTTTAAGGAAAAACAAGAAAAAAATTTACCAAGAATGATAGGTGTTCTTTCTTCATTGCTACCCAGATTCCTAAAGGACAAGTTTTGATCTTCCATAGTTTGTCTTGTTCCACTTTCTATTTGAAAGTATCAAATCGAAATGAGATGTTTCAATTTCATACTAAAATAACAAAACAAATTCGACTCATATTTATAAAAACTAGCATAAATGAGATCAGCGCAAAACATGGCCAAATATGTCCTCACAGCCTATCATCGTGTTTAGATGAAGGCAAACCAATTTGAATCAACTATATTTGTGTCTGAAACTAGCTTGGCAGCAACTAATAGGCCTACACAAATGACTACAAACAAGCAACCAAGTTTTAAAAGCATGAATACATAGCAGAACCAATCAGTGGCTATAGCTGAATGTGGTAGCAGCTACACCTGACAGTAGGGGCAGTGAGCTTGGCAGCAGCTGCATAGTTATCGTAGGGATCAAATAGCAAACACATAACATATATAAAGTACTTAATGAACTAAATTATAGTAATGATTATCATACTCTTACCTTGGTCCGCTCCGTTGATTTCAAAATTTACATGATCATAATCATCATTAGAAAATTGTTACTCATCAAGAAATGCATGAGTACCACCATAAATGTTCTTAGCAAATAGTTCATCATTTGTTTCTAACGTCAACAAAAAGAGAGGTAGATGAACTTGAAATATTAAATTAAGGAGAAAATTGCATTTATTTATATACATAAGTTCTCACCTTCATCATTGGGCAAAATATTCTCATCTAATTGTTGTTGGTTGCTCGTTGCTGCTGCACAAGATACAAGGCCAACTTATTTGGATAAAAATAAATTTAAATAAAGTAACAAAGAGCAACTGAATGATAAGGACAAATGGACAACACGTCTATACCTTGCTCCATAGCTTTGAAGGCTGCAGCAACCTTCTTCAACGCTTCATCACCCACTACCACTCGTTGTTGTTTCATGCTCATAAGTAGAAAATTCACTATGGAAATTGGTGCAATAGTTTGTTTCATTTCTAGATCTTTTATTTTAGTTAAAGACCTAGTCCATAATACCTCAAAATTTTATAACATTCATTTAGCAGTCCAATATATGACAAATCATGCAATTTGCTAATTTTTTTAACCTTTTTCAAAAGTGTACTTGCATGGTCCTATTCTTATTCGTGTAATTCATTACTAGAGGAATTGAACTCTTCATCAGCATCATTGTAACATGGAACATATTCTACATCATTATCCATTTGACTTTTCTACTTCTCCTTCGGTCACTGCATTAATATCATCCACTAAACTTGTTAATGAAATAGCTATTCGCTCAATGCCAAGGGATTGGAGTTTTAACTTGTTCTCCCTAATCCTTGCTATCCTCTTATTCTTATACGCATTTGTAAGGATGGTTTGCTTCTTAGTTCATGAATTTAGTGTAGGCTTTGGCATTCTTCGAGACAAATGTCACTAAAAGATATAAACATGGTAATATGTAAGTGAATCACAATTATTCACACAAATTTACGTTTAACAATTTAGAACAATGGCATCATAGCTTATTATCATACTAACACTAACCTGCATTGAATAATTAGAGGGAAGAAGACCATTAGACAAACCAAGCCTACTATAATAATTTTAAACCTATGGCTTCAACAAGGTTTGTAGAATAGTAAATTAACTACTATAAATATCAATAATTAATATATATATATATATATATATATATATATATACGCACACACACATATACATATATATATATATACATATATACATATACATTTATATATATACATATACATATATATATATATATATACATATATATATTTAAGCAATCGCATTACTATGCATATTTAGAGACATGTAACAATAGCAGCTCATTGGTAGACTAAGCAATATCATCTTCATTGATCTTATGTGCATCATTGTTGGTAGGATCAACATCACTCTCATTGCCTTCATGGTCACTACCTTCTTCTCTTCTATGGCCATCATACTCTCTTGGTTGATTAAGAGTATTTGCCTCTACAACTAAATCACTTATATCATCTCTTCTGCAAGCAAGAACCTCATCTACGTCTTCTTCATGCAAGGACTCATTTAGTAAAGACCTTGAATCACTTTGTCGGAGTGCATCTTCTTCAAAAGTTTCCTTCGTTGGGATGTCATAGTGATATCATGGTTGTGTCTTAACAACAACAAGCTAGTTTGGGTTATGCCCATCCCTAACATAGAAAACTTGGCAAGCTTGAGACCTTAAAGGATGTGGGTCTTGTGTTCTAAGCTGACGTCGAGTATTAACACTAACAAATCCATACTTGTCAACTTTTACTCCTCTGCCGTGATTATGGGCATCCCACCAGTCAAAATGCGATAAAATAACACATCTACCATCCAAATATTGTAGTGAGACAATGTCTATAAGCACCTCATAGTAATCAGTCTCTCCAGAGTCATCTACCCTTTTTACCATTATTCCACTATTTTGATACTTCCTCTTCATTTCAACATCCCTTACGTGAAATTTAAAACCATACTTGGAATGTCTGAACACTTTGTGAAGGGCATAATGCTAATTTCCTCAAATGTTTTGCAACATGATCACTGTCCTCACCTCATAAGTCAATGATCTAAGCAAAAAGGGTTAAAAAAAAGAGGGGGACAACATTTAGTCTATAAGGTATTAATAGTTTCAAAATAACGGGAGGACTCAATGATAATGTGGTAATATACTTGATCACGAAACCATTCCTAAAAATGTTGAGTGAATTGACCTTGTTCATACTCACTATTGACAAAAGTTATGTTAGTATAGGCTCTAATGGAAAAGCTATTTAAAAAATAATTAAAATATTCAAATTAATAATGAATAAAGCCTTACTATAAGTAAGGTTCAACTTCATCACAATTTTTCAATATATTGTCTCGGGCTTGACTGAATTCTTAACTTGTAAAAAGGTTTGGTTTGCCCTTCCCAAAAGGAGTGTCGCAAGGTGCAAACATTGATAGACCTTCATAAATTTGATTTGTCTCATCGACATTCGGTTTTGCTTGATTAAACTGTCTCAATGTGATGCATATATTTTGAGCAAAAAAGCATACATTCCTCAATAATGTATGCTTCTGCAAAGGACCCCTCACGTTTTCTTTCGTTGCGGACATAACACTTTAGCTTCCGCAAGAGACTACAATAATAAGGTGACATCCTAATTATGTATTAAGCTTGTTATTTATATAAAGTGTATAATTTACAAGATCATAAAACCTAAATATCTTTAATCAAATACATCCATCGATATTGAACAGGTCCACAAAGTTTTGCCTCTATTACAAGGTGAACGCAAAAGTGCACTATCACGTCAAAAATGAAGGGAGGGATACTTTCTCCTTTTCACATAGAATAAGAGTGATCTAAAGCTCAAGATTATCTAAATCTTTCAATTTCAAAGGATTAGAGCAAAAATTCTTGAAAAACAAACTCAGTTTAGCCACTAAATCATGGACTTTAGCATGACACTCCACGAATTGCAAGTGGCAATGGCTACTCCAAAAGCAAATGGCAATCATGGGTTTAAATCCCCATATCTTATGTTTCTCAAGGATTATATACTTTGAGAAGTTTGATGAATATCCATATGGAACTTTCACTGCCTCTAAAAACTTGTGCACCTTTTCTTTTTCTATCCTAAATAATGTATACAGTACAGGTGGAATGCGCCATTTTCTATCCACCAACTTGGGAGCAAGATGCTTCATGATATTTAGAGACTTTAGATCATGTCTGGTTTTATGTTATCTTTTGATTTCCCCTTAATGTCTAACAAAGTGCTAGAATATTGCCGCACATATTTTTTTTAATATGCATGACATCGATGTTATGGCGAAGCAAAAGCCTACTCCAATACAGAAGTTCAAAAAAAATGTTGCTCTTTTTCCAATTATCATCTTTTTCAGAATCGGTTTTGTTTTTCCAAATTTTACACCTTTAAGGTCACTTACCTGGGCAAAAATTAGAGCACTAGATAGTAGCTCGGGAGGACTTCTCTTAACCATCCATTGAATGATTTACTTTCTCAAATTTTATGATCAAGCGGCAAGAAACGATGATGATCCATATAGCAACATTTTTAGCAATTGGGTAATCGAAATCAACTAGTTTCATTACTACAACAAGGACAGGCTTTGCAACCCTTGGTAGACCACCGAGATAACTTGGCATAAGTGATTAATTATTTATTAATTATTATGATTAATACTATTAAAAATTATTATTGCTCTTAATATTATTAGTTATTATTTTTACTAACATTTATTGTTATTAATTAATAATTTTTGTTATTATTAATATTAACATTAATGATCATTATTATTCAAAGAAAAAATAATAATTACTATTAATATCAACAGTAATTATTATTATAATTTTTACTAATTTTCATTAATAGTAATTATCATACTAATTACTATTAATTATTAGTAATATCAATAATTATTATTAATATTAACATTAATAATTATTGCTATTATAAACTACAATAACAATGCATATTATTATTATTATTAATATTAACATTAACTATTATTATAATGATTATTTATATTTTTCAATAATAATTATTACCATTAAAATAATTATAATAATAATAATTTTTATTACTAACATTTATAATAATTATTACCATTACTATCAATATCACTTTTAATTTAAAAATTGAAAAAGCCATTATGATTGTTAATGTAATTTTTAATGGGAATAATTATTATAATTATTATTTTCAATTATTATTATTAATTATTAACTCACAAATTTCTCATTGTTTAATAATAATTAATAATAAGAATGATTATTGTTAGTTATTAATTATTTTAGTCAATGATTATTATAAATTAATAATAAAATTAATATTAATTATTTTTAATATTAAAATTAAATATCATAATTAACTATTATTATTTACATAATTTTAAAATAATAATTATTAATATTAAAAGCTATTGATCTTAATTAATATTAATAATAATATTAATAAATAGTTTGATTATTCCTTTTAAACTTTTTAGTTTTTATTTCTATTGTTACTAATTATTATTAATAGTAATAATTATTAGCTTTTGTCCTTTTTGTTATTAATTGATATAAATAATTATTCATAATTATTAACATTAATATTAATAATTATTATTAACATTGATAATTATTATGATTATCATTACTAATATATTATTAATTATTTTGACTATTACTAATATTTATTAACAATAATAATTATTGGAATTGTAATAATTAAAATAATTATTATTACTATCAATAATAATATTAATTTAAATGAATATCATTAATAATATTAACAATTATTACGACTATTATAATTAATTATAATTATTGTTATAACTAATGACAACTATTATCAATGACTAATTATTACATTTATAATTGATTTATAATTGTTATTATTATAATACTTATAAATAATAAATTATAAGATTAATAGTAATTATTTTTAGTATTAACAATAATATTATTTTTAATATTAACAATAACAATAATTTTTAATTATTAATATGAATTACTTAATTTGGAAATAATAATTATCAATGCTAACGATTATTAATATTAGTTATCATCATTAATAATGTTAACAAGAATTTTTATTATTATTCTTAATATTATTAATTATTATTTTTATTATTACTAAATATTATTAGTGTTAGTAATTAGTAATTTTTGTTATTATTATTATTAATATTAACTATTGTCCTTGTTATTAAAAGTAATGATAGTAATTAATATTAATTATAATTCTTATTGTGCTTATTATCAATATTCATTTTTAATACCGATCATAATCATTACAACAAGTATAATTATAGTAATTATTATTAATGTTAATATTTAATAAACATTATTACTATTACCATTAATATTAATGTTATTAATTATAGTTATATTAATATTAGTGATTATTATTATTAATATTAATAGGAATTATCATTGTAATTACTACTATTAATTATTATTAGTATCAATAATAATTGTTACCGATTCATTATTATTCGTGTTATATATTTACAATTTTTATTACTATAGTAATTTATTCATTATTACTCTTGTGAATTATTATTTGCTGTTAAAAGTATTAATGGTAATTATTTTTATCATAATAATTATTATCATGCAAATGGTTATTTAATTAATTATTAATTATTAGTTATGAATATTATTTGTTATTATTAATAATAGTTATAATAATATTACCATTCTTAATACTGTTAACTATTGTTTGTATTATAATTAGTTATTATTAATATTAGTAATTTGGTTTTTTATTATTATCAATATTATTATTAATTATTAGTATTATTTGTAATAATAATAATTATTGTTAGTGTCGAAAGTAATTATTATTTTAATTAGTGCTAATATTCATTAATAATAATTGTTATTTTAATTATTATTATTACTATTAATATTTATAATTATTAATAATTATTAATATTAAATATTAGTCATTAATATTAATGTGAATTATTATTATTATCATTATTGCTATTATTGTTATTATCTATATTTAAAAAAGCTATTATTGTAGTTATTATTTTTAATTATTATTAATTATTATTTGTATTATTAATTAAATACAATTATTATAATTATTTATTATTATTTTTATTTTTATTGTTATTATTATTATTACTATTATTGTTATTATTATTATTATTATTATTATTATTATTATTATTATTATTATTATTATTATGATGATGATGATGTTACACAAATCGTTAATATTACTAATATCAATACTCTCAGTTCTTCCCATTTATTCTCACCCTCACATCTATCAAACCACCTCCATCCACTCCTACCTACTCCTACCTACTCTCACCCATTTCTTCCTACTCCTTCCGACTCCCACCCATTTCACACCTGCAATGTACTCACAAAAAGAAGGGGCCCTCACTGATACATCAAACTTCAATACTAATAAGTCAGTGTCAAATAAGAAGCACAGACAAGAAATTTCTCGAAAGGGAAAATACGGTGCTCGTCATAGAGTAACTTGAACGGCTAGATTCTATAAGGAAAACTTCACCCAACACCTAGCTTGGGGAATATGGAGCCAACTTCATCTTATTACAATCTTCTCAATCTACCAACATCAGAATAATAGAGCAAGATATGCAGCTCAAATTGTAGCTTACT
>NCQV01059171.1:3470-15489 GCA_002740545.1 Lophocereus schottii | reverse complement strand
CGTCCGTCTTGCCAACTTTGAAAACCACCACTTCACAGTCGGTGACAGCTCAGGCTCCAGGGCTGCAACACCCAAACCCCCTTGGTTCCTAACTCTCTAGCAAGCACTCCTGATTTTTCTTCCCTTTTTCCCTCCCAAAACATTCCCCACTAAGGGAAAATTGAGCAGCACAATATATAAGTTGTTGCCACCTTATTTTTTTTGACTCCCTGAGACCCCCCCGAAATAACAACTGAATGTCCCAAAAAAACTGTACAGGCCACAATAAATTAGCCCAACACTTTCTAGGCATTTTTTCTTTTTAGAAGTTGTCAATTTAAGTTGCGTGTGATGTTATTTTATGAGAATAAACTTGTCAAAGAAATAGTACTTTTGTTTAATTTATGAAAGCAAGCAATAATTATATAAAGTCTATCTAAAAGATTCAATATAGTGAATAACCATTATTGTCAAGAAAGAACAATTAAAGAAAAATAAAAATAAAGATATAATATTTGAGTCGAGCTGGCGAGTTTGCATTCAAATCGTGTTTGACCCGCTACTTTGCAGCTATTTCGAGTTTGGTCAAGTAAGTTGTATATAAAATCCATTTTGGGCATATTTAGATTAGGTCAATTTTTGCCAAGTTTACCATATGAAACCTCGGTTGTTCCTTCATCCATGGCAGTCTTAGTATAAACTATGTTCATAAAAGTTGATTATAACAATAGGCATTGCTATTATCTTTGGTATATGATTCAAGCTCAAAATGTCATAAGCAAATTCTATCAAATTACAATTATCCAGATTTAGAAACTTGCGATAAAACGCTAGAAATTTCGTCTATTGATATTTTAGAAAGATTAATCCTCATCATCCTTCTTAATCCATGACTATTTCACGAAGTTTCAAAAGAAAATTTATTTGAATTTTTTTCTTTAGTTTCAATTTCTTTATCAGCAGCTTTTCAACATTGATCTATATCATTCGCCTTAATTTATGTTGATCTTGATACACATCACAATTCTCCAATGCTAAACGGACTAGATATCAAAGTCAATTAATGATATAAGTACACATTTAACCCACTTCTTTGACTAATTCGTTCACTAGGGGCCTACTGATTTTGGCCTTTTCCACCTACTACCTGCTCAAACCTACTCATTGCTGGTTGACCCTGCTCAACCTACTCTAACCTGCTCTAACCCACTCCAACCCACTCCAAACTACTCGAAACAAGCAAGCAAACAATGAATATAAAGATGTAATTGCTGATGTGATTCCAACATCAAGAAACAACCATTAAAATATATGTTAATTTTATTATAAAGAAAGGCCTATGGTTATCATAGACGAACATTCGCTAATGTACTACAATGACATTTAACTCTTCTGTTACATTATTTTCGTAAATTTCTTAAGCACTAATGTGAAGTATTCAACATAAATTATCATCGATAATCCTAACATTAGAAGAATCGCAACAAAAATGCTCCAACTTCCTTCCAACCTACTCCAATTTACTCCTACCTACTCTAACGTACTCCAACCTACTAACTGCTAGTCAAATCTGTTCCAAACTGCTCTAACCTGCTTCAATATGCTAACAGTACTTCCAAAACGCTGAAAACGAATATGTCTTAAGTTCTTTTAAATAAATACTAGTGTACATCCCATGCTTTGCATCGTCATGTGTTCAAATTTTATAATCTTATCATTTTTTTTAAAAAGCTTATGGTCTTATTAACTAATTGGTACTGAAAAATATCTATATAAATTATTTTTATTTTGACATATTGTTTGGATTGACAACTATATTTTGAGTTGGACATTATTTTGGTATGATAAGAGAACCATTCTTATATTGGATGGTTTTAGGAAAAAAAAGAACAAAAAGAGGAAAAAAAAGGATGAAGAGTTTAGAGTCATATGGTGTACATATAGGATAATTATGTATATAACTTTGAAGCATATAGCTGCATTTAACATATAATAGGGAATTCAAAATCGAAGGTTTTTCCGTTGAAGAATTCCATGTAATTTAATATAATATAATAGTGTATCAATTTGTATTTAGTTTTTAAAAAGACATAGCATCATTTTGAAGATAAGGCAAGTTTGGGTATCAATTCCTAAATGTTACAATTTAGTTAACAGTACTTATGGATATATTTATAAAATAAATATCACAATTAAATATAAGTATCCAATGATCGTATTATATTTGTAAAATAAACATCATTATTTAATGGTCCTTTTACTAAAAAAGAAAAATAGAAGATATAAGGAACATCACATCGAGTATGATAAATGTATTTACATACTTCAAAGTTCCATATACAATAATTAAATATGTGTACAGTTTGACACTACCTTATTCACCTTTTTTCCCTTTTTTTTAAGTAAAAAAATCCAATATAAATTTTGTTCTCTGGGCTCTTTATAAATTATAGCATCTCCATTATCATAGTTAAAATCAGTCCATATTTATAATATTCCTTTATTTTAAATTCGTAACTATTAAAATAATTGAATAAAAAATAATCATTTAACATCAATCCTTGAAGAGGGTAATAAAATAGATGACAGTTAAATTAATTGAATAAAAAATAATCATGAAGAACCGATAGGAACTTGACATTTGTCAAAATATTATCAATTCATTGAACTCATTCAGTTTTCTATTATACTAGTTTTTTACCAGTGCGTTGCACAATGGATATTTCCTCTTGTGTAACGCCCCCACTGTACCTGTGCCATTATTCATCTTCATAATTTATGTTATAACTGATAAACTCAATGAATGGGGCGCTACTGTAGTCCCGAAAGACAATGCTATATATACCATGACTGGGTATAACATGAGTTAGTTATATTTCCTCAAACTTTATCCAATCATATACAAGTAATGCCTAACTTAAAGTCTATATCACCATAAACTTACATCGCTACCCACTAAAGTGCTTATCCAATGGTCTCCATGTAATATGAACAACAACCACTATGAACCAATCCAGATGTCCTTGGACCTTAGATTTCTTCAACTGCCTTGGTAGAATAAAGCAAATCATGGACATGCCTAAAACAAAACATAAAAACATTGTGAATGGTGAGCCGAATCTTAGTACGTATATTACTATATTGTAAAATAACCTTCAAACATTGGTTGGGTCCACGCTTTGCAATTCATTTTAATTTAAAACCGTGAATGAGATGAATGTAAAACTGCATTGCTAGTTATTATCTGATAGTGAACTCCTTCATACTGTTGTGATCTATGGATAAGTGTATACCTACCAAGCCGATCGGGGACTTGGCCTGAAGTCGCATAAGTAATTGGAGGACGAATGCCTTATAGATGATAGCCGGCAGGGTTACTAATTAAATAATAAATCACTGTATAAAATAATTCATTGATGTACTTACCAAAACACTATAATTTTGATGAATACGTGCTGATTTTGAAATTTACAGACAATGAACGCACCTAAAGTCTTTAAAATGCAATCTCACTTGATAATACTTATGCACAATGGTAAACGATAGACTAGCCCCGTTTCTGCTTAAGAAAAGTAGCTATAGGTAAATATAGTTAGTAAACAACTTTTACTCCCATAATTTGTAACTTTATGAAAATTGATTAAAAAAAGGCCATCCATCAAACAATTCAATATAAGATAAGTTACACTAAAATGATTTGAAAACCAAATAAGTTAGGGCCATTGAACTTGAAATGAAACAAATTCGAGCAAAATAGAACAAAATGAAATAATTGAGGTGATAATGAAAAAAATTTAATGGATATAAATGAAATATGGGCTTTTGATGTTTCCAAAATGAATAATAAAAGGTTTAATGCCAAGAGGGGTGTTATGAGGTTCAGGAAAGCTCATTTAACCTTAGCTTGGCCTGATAGACCCCGATCTTGTGTTGTTACCCTCTTTGCTTCTCCAATTTCACTCTCATGCCCATTTAACTCGGTTTTCTAGCCCGATTAAGCTTCTATACAAAATGAAAGTTGTTGAACTCACTTGTAATTTCTTTACAATATTCATAATTATGTAGAAACTCCTGATAATATTTCTAAATGCCATGATTTCTTTCTTCTCTCATATTACTATTTGAAGGTCTACTTTAGAAAATCTATATCTTTTATCTCCAACCTCCAATTGAGCTATAAAACCCTAACATGAAAAGTTTAAAAAGTCCCTCAAAAATTTTTATTCATAGTGTCAAACATAATTACCACAAACAGGGTTCTTAAAATTGGGTTAGAATACAACTGTGCACAACTTAGGCCTATCCTGCACAGTCTTAGCAAAATGGCCATAACTTTTTTCACACAATTTGGAATGAAGTGATTCAAAAGGCATTTGAAAAATAACACACTGGTCTATCTATCACCAAAAATCATTAATTTTTTTCTAGATCGATCATTACCAGTTTGTTGGCAAAATGATCCCTGTTTTCTGCCAGTTCACAGCCACACTATTTTTGCTTTCCCATTTCTTTTCATATAAATGCCCATCTAAAATCATTCCTTAAAATCATGCAATAAAGTTTGTTCCTTCTCATGGCCTTACAAATTCATATTACTCAAAATCACTACATGATCATCTTTACATATTTTACAATCATTCTTTCCACAAAAAGACTTAGAAGGTTTCCATAACCTCACTTATTTGCATTAATAATTCAAACAAGCTGTTTTGGCCACTTATGGAATTTTCCATAATTCAATAATTTTGACAAAACTCACATAACATCATCCCTTTAAGTCAATAATATATCCAACCTTTAAATTGCATCTAATTCAATCTAAACAGCATACTTTATTCTAAAAATCAAGTTACACCATGTATAATCATGAAACCCTCGGTTATGCCGCATTCAAGTTTCCATCGAAATCTCCAAAAATGGATTTAATAAGTTCAACAACAACTTTAAATTCATTTTTGATGCCATGGACCACATCATTAAGTATAAAACAATCCAAATCCATTACTTCAAACTTAAGCTTGCATGAACTTAAACAACCTCAACCCTTGCATGCTTTCAAGTGTAACCAACAATTAAAATATCAAAATAATTCTTATTTATATCAAGATAACATTATCCATAATCAAATCCAACACAAAACCAAGAATCAAAAGCAAAATCAATAAGATAGGTGATAGAGTTACTCACTTTGCGCTTGAACATATGAAGATGGAGGTGGTGTTTGGTGGTGAGAAGTTGGGGATGGTGGCTGGTGGTGTTGGGGGTAGAGGCTAGTGGCCGCTGGTGGCTAGGAGTGGCGACAGCAGGCTAAAACAGCAGTAGGAGGGGGCTTGGTGGTGGTGCTGCCATGTAGGTTTAGAGGAGAGAAGAAGAAGAAGACTAAGGTTTCTACTTGAATGAAAATGATTTTGAGTTTATCTTAAATACATGGCTAATATGTAAGCATGAAAAGTAACTTTATGCTAATTAAAATTAGGTACAAATAATGGTGATTAATTTAATTTGATAACACCAAAATGTTCGGGCCACAATTTGAGCCCAAAATGAATTGAGTTACAATTTGGGCCCAAATGGATTGGGCCAAATTTAATGAATTTGGGCCCAAATTTTTGCTTGGTTAAAAATTAAATTTTTGTGACATTATGAAAAATAATTTATCACCTAATTATATTTACCAGGGCCTAATATCGATTCATTCGAAATTATTATGGTAGATGAAAATCGAACTGTAAAGTGGGGCCCGAAAGGAATTCTCCCAACTAAGATGATTAAATGAGATAAATAAATATGAAAAATTAACAGCATGACTTAATTAAATAAATAAATATGATTTAGGATCGGATTATTACATCCTGGTTGATAAGTTTCAATATCTTGTTGTATATGTTGTTATTGGTGCTATATCATACTGAGTTCTATGGACTCGATGGTAGCACTTTTTTTCTAACTTTAATTCATATGAAGTCACCTTAATTATATGTACCTGAATTTTTGATGTGCATGTACTCTATCTTTTTTAATCCTGTTAATCAAGAATTTATTTTTTTTTTTGTTTTAAGCTATTATGGGGTTTAACGCTGCATAATTTTTTTTTAAAATTTAAAATGATTTTGTGAAATAATCATATTAACGGTGGGAGCAAAGGAAAACCTTAGCAATTTTAGTAATTTAATTTTATCTTTCTTAAACTTGGACTTTATTTTTCAAAATGCATTATATGGTAATGTGAAATATAATATATGAAAAGTAATTCTAATATGAAATGTTTAATAACACATCAGATTTATCATCTTCTCTATTTATTAGTCACCAACTTCCGTTCTCAAATTAAGTAACCTGCAAAAGCAACATATATTATACTAAGTTAGCTTTTGATTTTTCATCGGTCCTAACCACTTGTCATCAACGATGTATTGTTAAATGCATGTAATGATTTTTTACATGCTTATACATTTAGTTAAAAATACACGATAATATTTTTATATTGATTTGTACTTACCTACAGAGACACATTTCAATTGTGGACTTTTGTATATTCACCTGTTTGTAGTTGCATGCATAATATTGAAAAAATTTGTTAATTGTTATTATTTTAATCTCCAATTATATTTAATTCTAAGAATCATAATATATTATGGTCTTTGCATAATTAGAACTAACATTTTATAGGAGTTTACAAACAGTAAAAGATGTATAGTGCCAATTAGTTTTTTTGTTTATTGGGGTAATTCGTAATAGTGAAGTTATTTTGAGTGTATACATACCATTGGTAAGTTGTTTGACACTTCTTTATAGACAACGTTTCTTGTGTATTTTTCATAGTGCTCATTGTCATATTTAATGATAAACTTCAAATCCTCTATTGAAGCCACCCGTGATACTGTAATTCAGTTGTTCATGACTTAATATCGATTTTGAAAGTTTAACTCCTTCATATTTCAGTAATTGTTATTGCCTTTTATTTATAGTCATTGCACAACAAACATAAATAGAAAATTGCCTTCTTTTCAATACGAATGGTCACTTTGTCTCAAATGAGTGCAAAACAGTGCCAGGGATTCCCACGTTAATTCTAATATTGATCTAGAAAATAATATGATTATTCCATTTTAGCTAGCTAGTGCTTGTTAGGACTCATTTTTGTATCATTCCGCAACTAAGAATTGCGTAGGGATACAAATTTTTCTTTTTGATTAAATGAAGACATAAAATTAGATAAGATACTACAAAATTAAGTTCATATTTATAGGAATTGTATATTAAGATAAACTCGAAGTAAAATGAGTAGCTTCGGGATAATGAGGTAATTAATTTCAAAAATTATATATAATATAATAATTAAAGGTGAACATTAAAGTGAAATAATGAAGTATATATCGAAGGTTATGTAATATTAAAGATGGATATTCGTATGAAATAATAAGGTAATTTACTAATATGTATAAATTAGCAAAAGATTAGTTAGCATATGTAAGATCAAATGTCAAATTCTTAGGATTATGGATACCATTTAAAATTAATAATCATTATAAAAGATGCGTTTTTTCTCCCCAGAGGTTCCTATTGGTTTAATTGTATACATTATGCATGCACTTACTTTATATATGTCTGTTGCAGATTATTTCAATAGCTTAACGACACATTTAGTATTATTTAATAGTGATCATGGTCCTTCCGACTATTTGACTCATGATTTGAATAAAAATAAATTTGATTAATTATTCTCATGATCAACAAAGCATGAAAAAATTATTGATAGTAGTAACAAAAAGACAGCTAAGTCTTTGACCTTAATCTTGTCTCTTTGGTGTATAATATTTTATTAAAAAAGAAAAATAAAAAAATAAAAAAAGAAGAAAAGGAGATTAGTAGCAGATGAAGAAATTTTAGTACAATTTGAATTTAGGAAAACTTTTAATATTCTTTTTCTTGAGTAGGACAGGGGAGTACTACTGATTTATGAAGGCAATTATGATCTATTGTGGGAGCCTAGATAAACTAGCGTATATATTAATTTACCTATTAAATTCAAATTTAAATTTGGTAAAAGAATTAATTATATTATGTGATTTTTGAGCACAAAATATCATCTTAAGTGAAATATAAATTGAATAGATCATTGAAACATTTTTTTATAATATTATGAACGTAAGTTATAAATGTGAAAAAAAACTAAATATTGTACCAACTTAAAGTAGTCGTAAGCAAAACGCACAATGACATTAAGGTCTTAATGTATTTCATATTATCTAAATTTAATTATACGACATGATTAAATAATCAAGCTTTACAGTATACAAAATAAGCAACCCAATCAACATTTAAGGGTCAACTCATAATACATTAACTCAAAAATAAATATATAAAATCAAATATATTTAGATTTAAATGTCCAATATATGCTTATCTCAAAAATAATGTCTAACACACTTCAATTTTTTTTTTTGAGTAACATTTAAATTATTTTTTTATTCTACATTTAAGTTTTTAAAGATAAAATTCAATTATTAATTAGTCATAATATGTAAGAAAAATTAACATTAAATTGAATTAAAATTCCATTGATAACCTACATCCATCTTAATTACATGATAGAAGACTTTTATATTGCTATTTTATATAGTATTTTTATCCCAAATAATACCTAAATGACATTTTATATAGTATCCCACATGTCGCTCATACATTAATTCAATTCAACTTTTCGTATATATATATATACATTTATATGATTGAGCCAGACTCATCACACCCTCCCACGTACAGCGTCACAAATCGTTTCTTTCGTTTCGCCGTTAAGTTTCCGCTTTCTTTTCTTTTGTGTTTTTTTTGGTGGGCGAAATTGGATTTGGGTGCAGTGCAGCTTGGTTGTTGAACAATCACCGGTGGCGACGACGACTACTTGGTTTGGGTGTGCCCAGCAGTCGCGGCATCTGCACCATTTCATTCCCATGTCTCTCTTTCTCTCTCTCCTCAATTTCAGCATTCACGAGTCTTATTGCCCTTTTCACTGCCATCCTGTTCCATCGATTAATCAAATGCCAAATTGACGCGATCATCCTCTGCTTCTCGGGTAATCGCTGTTTCCTCTCGTCTTCAATTCATTAAATGTACGGTTTCTCCTAATTTAGGTTGCAAGATCCATTCCAAGCGAGATTAGAGTTGTCTTTGGAGATGGACAGATTTTGAATTTTCTCCAGATGAGTTGAATTAGTTAATATTAGCCCATCGAACTGGATTCCATTGAGAATCAAAACAAATTTGGATTGATAATCGAAGTAGCGGTAGAGGTGGAAGCTTTGAAATCTGAAATTAATCGAGAATTGGCTGGTAGCTTATCTTTCATCGCGTTTTTCTGTCTCAGATTATTTAAATTTGTTTATAACGTCAACGTCGATGTGTTGTTGTCAAAAGGACAGCGGTTGTCCATGAGAATTTGTTGACCTGATATTTAATATGCTGTGCATGTTTTATTCTTGTGATCAGATAGGCCAACAATGAAGCGCTATGTTTACATCAATGATGATGAATCAACACAAGAGCTTTATTGTGATAACCGAATATCCAACAGGAAATATACTGTATTCACCTTCCTGCCAAAAAACTTATGGGAACAGTTCAGGTGATGCCCTAGGTTCTGTATTTTCTAGTGAGGATACCGGACTTTCGTATTGTCAATGAAGTTGTTAATGAATATACACTCAGATACAGCACGTGACTTGTGGCATGTTTATGCTGTATATGTGTAGAGTTTATTTATGCAGAATTTTGTTGTCGTTTAATCATGTGGCGTAGTAGTTTGCTGCCAAATTTTGTGGTCATCAATAGTAATTGCTCCCATACAATGTTTATTGCTTTTGGGGGTTGTACTTTTTTTCCTTGCTTTATAAGCTGCTTTTGTTTTACGTGATCTTGGTGTCCAATATTTTTGTTGCTCTGCTAATGATGATTTATGCGGGAGACTTGATATGTCACTTACTTACTTGGATAGGCTTGTAAATTCCCAGTGGTTCTTTCTTTGTTGGGTTTTGCTGTCCATATGCCACTGCCTTATGAAGTGAGTATATGTAGCTTCCTGCAGTCGCCTTAATTGATTTCCAATTTTAAATTTGATTTCAACTGTTGTCTGAACTTCTCATTGATAGCTCTGCTTTGCTTACCAAATTTATGCTTTTATCAATCTTTAATCATCAGTTCATCACTGACAAACATTTACTGGTTATTTACCATATATTGGAGCTTGTCATTTGCCTCACATGCTTATCGGTTATTTGTCTGCATAAATTCAATCCATAACTGTGATTCTTCCGTTCAGCCCATCTTGGATCCTTTTGGTGTATTTTCTGACTTTTTTTGTTTTGATTTCTACCATCTGCAGCCGCTTCATGAATCAGTACTTTCTTCTGATTGCTTGCCTTCAATTATGGCCACTTATTACCCCTGTAAATCCTGCCAGCACTTGGGGCCCACTTGTATTCATATTTGCAGTATCAGCTACAAAAGAAGCATGGGATGATTACAATCGCTATCTTTCTGATAAGAAAGCAAATGAGAAAGAAGTTTGGGTTGTGGGAGATGGAATTAAAAAGCATGTATGATTTCCAGCCTTTTATCTGTTCTGAGAATTGTTTTGTGCTTGGTGCTTAGCCAGTAACGAGCACAAGGGTTTACCTATGCCATGCTATGACTTCTTTGCACATAAAAGCATTGAATTGTTGATCTCTTCCTGGGTTCCAAGTACCAACAACAAATTCATGACTAGAATAATAATTGGGAAGCAAGTTATTGACTTCTTACGAAAGAAATGAAAGATTCCTGCTGCTAACACCGAACTCTATATTTAACAAACCTTTTGGCAATGAAGTATTTTAGTGAGTTATCATGAGTTTTAACACTGTTTTTTCTTGTGCTCGAGGTTTCTATGATATTGAGAACATGAATGAAGTTTAAAAGTTAATTACAGTAAGGCAACAATTTCCGACCAATGGAAAGTGAGTGGCATCCTTTTCTATTGGACTTTGCTGTCGCAATATAATTATTGACAATAAGCGTCTATCCATGCAAGATTATGTCTTTACTGAACTTTAATGGATGGAGATATCAATTTGCCTCTACTAGCTCCCCTCCCCTACCTTCCACCCATCATCGCCTATTCATGCTGCAAGAGCTCCTTTCTTGCAGCCGCTTCTCAGAAACTTCCGGTAGTCAATTGTGACCGTAGGATAGGGTAACTAGTCCCACCATTAGATGTGGAAGTCATACAGATTAGGGCAAGGAGGAGTGGAAGTGTCACCAGGGCGATTTGTAATTTTGGCCTTGCTAGATATCCAAGTTGGGTAAATATCAATCTTTGCCTTAATTTTTTTTTTTTTGGATCAGGAAAAGAATAGATATATTTCATTAACAAAAGATTGGATGCAAAGATAACATCCTACAAAAGGCTATACACATCCCATATGCATAGAATCCGCAAAATCTAAGAGATCAAGAGAAGAGTAACAAAAGATCCCTTTGTCCCAAAAATAGAGAGCTTTGATGAAATAATCTTTAAAACATTGGAATGACATCTCCATATTCTTAAAGACTCGTCTATTTCTTTCACCCCAAATGCTCCAAAAAATTGCATGAGGAAATAATCTAGCAATCTTGTTCTTCGCTTTTCTACCAAAAAAGCTCTCCCATGCATAGAGTTGTTCCGAACTAGAATTGGACAAAACCCAAGAAATTCCCAAGTTACTAAAGGCTAGATCCCAAAGAGCTCTTGCAAAAGGGCAATGAAGCAATAAGTGGTTCACTGATTCTGCTGCAGCCTTGTATAACGGGTACTAGTTCACCAAAATCTTACCCCTCTTTTGCAAATTATCGAAAGTCAAAATACTTTCATGGGTAGCCTCCCAAATAAAAAAAAAAAACACCCTAAATAGAGCCAGAGATTTTCAAATGTTCTTCCATGGAAAACACGTTCCCCATATTCGATGCAAAGGTGCAGAAGGCATAGAGGCGAGCCTCATATAATAAGACTTCACCGTGAAACTCCCTG
>NCQV01059152.1:0-11169 GCA_002740545.1 Lophocereus schottii | reverse complement strand
ATCACCAAATATAACAAAATAAAGATCATCTAACCATACCTCAGAGTACGTCTTACAAAAAGCTAACATATTTACATTGATCACTGTAAAACGATGTAATGATCAACAAACTATAATTATTGATCACTAACTCAGTTGTAATTTACAAACGCATTCCTAGAGGTCATCGTAATTCCATCAATTGATCACCAAAAGTAATACTAATGACCACCAAAACAACGCCTATTGATCACTAACTAATTATTGATATTACTAAGTACAATTGAGAATATGTTGATCACCGTAAATAGATTTAGTGATCACCAAACATACTTCTTACGACGACTGAACATCATTTATTGATCACCAATTGATATCATTTATAAAACATATATTATCACTTTTTAGCTAGTGAAATTTTTTTAAAACCCACATTTCCTTATTTATATCCTAATCCTAAGTAAGATAAGTTTCATTTAAGATTGCCAACCAATTCTGCTGATGTTAGCATCTTAACCGAGGAAAAAAAACACGAAAAAAAACTGCAAAAAGCACTGGTCAAAGTTTAAATAGCATGCCAATGACTCCTCATTTCTCTTACGTGCATGTTACTCTCAATCTCACTCTTTTTCTCTCTCATAGTTCGAATTACATTCTCATCAATGTTCATAAAGAGTTTTAAGATCTCAAGATATATTTTGCATTATGGAAGGTGAGACTCTTGAAATTACTCTTGTTGTTCAACTGCTTGTTGAGTTTTAATACAATCATTAGCGTGTTAAGGGATATATGTTCGATTTCCATACTTCTCTTTGTCGATTCAAAATTTTTCATTCTAATTCTACGATGAATTCTACTTTTAAGAGCTTGCATTTTGCTTTTGCACTAAATAATTGCCATTCATTTTGTATAATCTATCACATGAAGTAGCAGTTGCATTGATTTTTGAGTTTCAATCTTTTAAAATTTTAGGTTATTTTCTATAAATATTGTTGAATTTCAGTGTGCTAAATAATAAACTCAATTTTCAAAAGTGTTATTTGCTGAATCATCAGTTTAACATGGATATGTTTTACATTTAGGGTTTTATACTGACAAAGCATGACAAAAAAGGATGTTCAAGAAGCTAGCAAGGGAAATACATAAGAATCACCTTCAAAAAGGTAAAAAAAGTATAATAAAACCCTAAGGAATAGTTGTCGATATTCATATCTAGTTTGTGATCATTAAAGAGGTAATTAGAGATAATTTAGTATAGTATCAATAACCATTTTGGATATGTGTTCATTTGGTGAGCAATTATAGAAGATTCTTTTGACAAAATCAGGTTGTGAAATTGGTTAAATATTTCCTTCAAATTTGTTAGACTTTGAGGGGAGATTTGAATAGGAAAATGATGTTCTAATGACCTAAAATTTTCTTTATTAGAATGACTAAAGCGTAGGCATCTTAAATTGAACCTAAGTTACCCAAAGATTAAGCAACTAAGGTCAGAAATGTGAGTCATTTTATTAGATAGGCCTAGGGATAAGCAGTTTACATTCTGTGGCATTCTCTCACCACTCATAATACATCTTAAAACTCCTTACACTTAGACAAATCTTGAGCTTGATCCCCATCATCTCCCTTAGCTTAGAAAGAATTTGTCCTTAAACTTGAAAGCTCATATCCTCATCAAAGTAAGTGCTCAAATTAGCCATGTTAAAGGTGGTAGATACACTAAAGCAAGTCAACCTTGTAGGCATTACGATTCACCTTATCAAGGATCTCAGGGCAAGAGCTTTGGTTGCTTGGGAATCTTTGCTTCTTTAGGTGAATCTAACAAGATCGTCTGGCTTAAATTGGACATCCTTGCAATGGTTGCTAAATAGATTTCTATTTTGCTTATTGGACTTATCAATACCTTAGCATGGAGCTCTTAGATCTCTTTCACCCTCATCTCAATCTTCCAACTAAACTTGGCTAGGGGTTGAATAAAAATAAGATCAAGGGAGTGCACAGATTGTAGCCATAGATACCTTTTAAAAAGGAGATAGAACTGTGGCCTTGTTTGGTGCTCTATTGAATGCTAACTTAACATGACCAAGAAGTTCGTCACATCCTTTGGTGGTGTTCTTCTTTATAAGAACCCTTAGCAAAGTCCATGAAACCTAGGTTTGATCATTTGGTCAAGGGTGGCAAGATTTTCTAAACTTCAAGTGAATGCCCTTCTTCTTCCATAATGTGAGCCAAAATTGACTCATGAATTTGCTATCCCTATCCAAAACCATGCTTTTGAGTGCACCGTGGAGTCTCATAATATCCGTGAAGTAGAGCTTGGCCACTTCGGTAGCAATAAAGGTTGTGTGACGAGGGATGAAGTGCACCATGCTAGAGAGTTGGCCAACCATCACCATGATTAAATTTTCATCCTTTTGTGTGTTAGGAAGGCTTGTGATGAAGTCTAAACTCATGTCCTCCGAAGCAGCTTAGGGAATTGGAGAAGGTGGCCTGACACATACCAGACACCAGAACAAGACCTCATTTTGGACCAGAGAAGACTTTGCTGCTCAGCCACCAAGAAGGCCAATTTTGTGAGGCAATACAGTTCAGTTTGGAGGCCATTTTATGGAGGTCCTTACTTTGCGGGACACCCTAGCATCACTGCTAGCCAAACCAAGTCATTTTGAGGCTCAAACATTATCCTTAGTTCAATTTAGTTCAAATAAAGGGCAACCTATAGTCAGCATGTTTGAGGTTATTTACCTGCTTCCAGCAACACATGCATGCCTAAGGAATCCAATCCCTTTTAATCAGTACCCTAACTCATTTATTAGCTCATAATCAACTCCTAAATCATAAAGGTTAATTGATTTTTGTCTTGGAATTAATTACTGGTAGCAGCAGGTCAGCAGCAGCAGCAACAGTTTAAAGGGAGAATTTTTACCCGCAACTTAGCAGCTTGTTTTGGCAAGTCTAAGTGCTTGAAGAGGTGTCCAAATATTTATCCAACAGGGTCTTAATGTTGCAGATTCAGGTCCTTTAGCATCGGCTTTTAACCAGCACCAGAATGCAAGAAATATCCTTTTATCATTTGGATTTTAGTGTGCTGTACTTGCTGGCAGGCCGGGTTAACTCAATGTAATCTGCTGCAAATCTGCTCCTAAGCCCATCACTAGCAAGTACCTTGATGCTATTAAGGGTTGACACCTCAGTAATGGAGATAAGCAAAGGGTTTAGGTTTCAAGATTCCAGCCTTTACTGTTTTAAGCTAGTTTAGTTCAAATCTGTTTTCTTATTTTGGCTAGAATCAGTTATGGTCGTTGATCCTTTGATTGCAACCGAGTATTTAAGGCTTGTCTCCACTTGTAATGCTCAGATCATGATTAATGAAAGACTCCCTTTGCTGGTTCGAGCAAAAGCCTCTCAAAATCTCTCTAACTTTAGCCCGTTCAGGTGGTGTTGAGAGTGATCTTTATCTAACTCCTGGTGCATTCTGCTTTAAGGGGCTTAGTGGTGAATCTTGCAGTTTTGGTTAGTGGAAATACTTCCTTTAGGCCAGTTCATATCTTCCATGTTGAGTTGTTTTCAATAATTCAAGCCCGCATGACTCAGCATACATCAGCTGGTATCAGAGCCTAACCTGACTCTTGGTAAGTTATTTCTGTTACTCTTTACCACTTTATTTTTTCTAATCTCGTTCACTTGTTTTTTGTCTTGAAACTTGTTATTCAACCACAAAAGAACCCTACCTATCCAAACACAAGCCCAGCCATAAAAGAACCAAGCTCCTCAAACAGCTACAACATCCCAATTTCCTTACACAAGCAACATGGCTGAAAGGGAAACACTTCCCCTTCACCTCAGCAACCTGTGAGAGTTCCTAGAGGTCGCCCTTGAACAAGCTCATGAACTTAGCAGAGATCGAGCTATTCTGGAGATGTAAGAAAGTATCAGAACACTTACAGCTCAAATTCAACAACTCATGAACCAGCCAAGAGGAAGAGAAAGGGAACCACCTCAGACCCTCCTGGAGGTTTTGATTCCCCTCCTAATTCTCAGTATGGTAGTGAATCTTCCACTGGAGATGTTAGCCCTAGGAGAAGGTGAATGCATAGGGATGATCTCAAGGACCACAGAATAGAGGCCCCTGAATTTAATGGAAGTTTAAAGCCTGAAGATTACTTGGAATGGGTTCAGGCCATGAAAGGGATCATAGAAATCAAAGGCTATTCTGGAGAAAAGGCCTTTTAGCTAGTTGTCCTGAAGTTAAAACAATATGCCTCACTTTGGTATGAGAATCTGAAGAGAACCGGGGCTTTGGAAGGCAAACCTAAGGTCAAAACTTAGGTTAAATTAAAGAAGTATATGGGCAAAAGGTTCTTGGCAGCCACCTATAAGCAAGAGTTGTACCTGAAAGTTACTTCCTTGCTACAGGAAAGTATAAAGGTTGAAGAATACAGTAGGGAATTCGAGCAACTGCAGATTAGGTGTGCCTTGAGGGAAGAACCTGAACAAAGCATTGCCAGGTTTCTCAAGGGCTCAAACCCTACAATCTTAGAAAGAGTTGAGCGATAACCTGTCTGGACATTTAAAGATGCCTGCAAGTTAGCCATTAAGGTTGAGAAACAGCTTAAATCAAGAAGGCCTTACTCTTTTGCCCCTCCTAAACCCACTGTACTAGTGAAGACCTTTAATTCTTACAAGCCGGAACCTACCCCTAAGGATGACAAGGACAAGGGGAAAGGAAAGGAGGTTGCCAAGGACACTCCTAAGGGCTAGAAGAAATGTTTCACGTGCCATGGCTATGGTTACTTTCAGGCAGATTGTCCTAACAGAAGGGTACTGACAATCAGAGAGATTGAAGAACTAAACCACATGGAAGTAGAGGAGGATGAGGAGGAAGAATCTGCTGATGAGGGTGAGACTTCTTACTTACGACCTGAAGAGGGTGAGATGCTCGTGATTAAAAGGGTTCTTCATGCTACTAAAGCCCCACTAGAAGCCAACCAAAGAGAACAAATATTCCACTCCAGATGCAAGGTAGCCAACAAAACATGCAACCTGATTATAGATGGGGGTAACTGCATAAATGTAGCTTCTACTAAAATGGTCAGCAAACTGAGCCTAGCCACCATCATTCATCCTCGACCCTACACCTTGCAATGGCTTAAGAGAGGCAAAGAGGTAACAGTTTCCAAGAAAACTTTGGTTCCTTTTTCAATTGGTGAATATCAAGATGAGGTTCTGTGTGATGTCTTACTAATGGATGCTTGCCACTTGCTTCTAGGTAGACCTTGGCAGTTTGATAGGGATGTCATTCACCATGGTTAATCCAACACTTATTCCTTCAAAATAAAGGGTAAGAAGATGACACTGACCCTATTAGCCCCTAACCAGAGACACAAACCTGAAACTGAGAGGTTTATACACAGGGAGAGTGCCTTGTTTGTCAATAGGGGAAGAGTGGAAAGGGCTATTACCAAGGGAAAACTTATGTTTGTTATACTTATGTTAGAATCTGCCCCCTAAATTAGGTCTAGCGGCCCTACACCCTTCTATTTAGCCCTTGATAGAGGAGTTTAAGGATGTTTTTCCCCAAGACTTACCCCCTGACCTCTCTCCTAAAAGGGGTATAGAGTACCAGATTAATTTAATCCCTGGAGCCCCATTACCTAACAAGCCTACCAACAGATACAACCCTAATGTAACCAAGGAGCTACAAAGGTAAGTTCAAAAACTAATTGATACGGGTTATGTGAGGGAAAGCATAAGTCCATGCTCAGTCCTAGCCTTATTGGTGACAAAGAAAGTTGGCAGTTAGAGGATTTGTGTAGACAGTAGAGCCATCAACAATATTACAATTAAGTATAGGTGTCCTATCCCTAGACTTGATGACGTGTTGGATGAGCTTCATGGTTCAAAGATCTTCTCCAAGATAGATTTAAGGAGTGGCTACCATCATATCAGAATGAGAGAAGGAGATGAATGGAAAACTACTTTCAAGACAAAGCAAGGGCATTATGAATGGCTTGCCATGCCATTTGTGTTATCTAATGCACCTAGCACCTTCATGAGATTGACAAATGATGTGCTTAGGCCCTACATATGTTTGTTTGTGGTTGTATATTTTGATGACATACTAAGACAGAACCTGATCACATCCAGCACCTCAAGCAAGTTTTCTCCGCCCATAGAAGTCAGAAGCTATATGGGAAGTTAAAAAAATGTGAGTCCTTTATACCGAGGGTTATCTTCCTTAGATATGTGGTTTCCTGCAATGATATTCAGGTGGAAGAAGCCAAGGTTAAAGCAATTAAATCCTGGCTAGTACCTGCCTTAATCACTCCAGTCAGAAGTTTCTATGGGTTAGCTTCCTTCTATAGAAGATTCACTAAGGGTTGTAGTACAATCATGGCTTCTCTCACTGAATGCATGAAGAAGGGAAGTTTTTCCTGGTCTCCAGTAGCACGGACAACTTTTGAGACCATCAAGCAAAGGTTATGTGAGGCACTAGTCCTAGCCTTACCTAACTTTGAAGAATTATTTGAGGTAGAGTGTGATACCAGTGGGTTGGGCATTGGACCTATTCTTAGCTAACTTAAGAAGCGCCCGGCCTAGTGCAGTGAAAAGCTTAGTGGTCCTAGACTCAATTACTCAACCTATAATAAAGAATTCTATGCCATAATAAGAGCTTTGAGTCACTGGAGTCACTACCTGAAACCCAAAGCCTTTGTCCTGTATTTAGACCATCAAGCATTAAGGATTCTTAATGGCCAGCCCAAGCTTAATGCAAGGCATACAAAATGGGTCGAGTTCCTACAGGCTTTCATCTTTTCTACCAGACACAAGAAGGGAACTGAGAATGTAGTAGTAGATGCACTCTCAAGGAGATATGCCTTGATTTCTATTTTAGGTGCAAAGCTACTGGGATTGCAGTCTATTCAGGCCTACTACCTTGAACACCCAGCTTTTCAAGAGTTGGTGAGTAACAACCCAACTCAAGGGCCTTATGTGATGCAAGATGGATTTTTGTTCAAAGGAAACAAACTGTGTATTCTAACATGTCCATTAAGGGACTTGTTGGAGACAGAAGCCCGTGGAGGGTCACTTTTTGGCCACTTTGTGATGAACAAGACTTTGGATAGTCTTAGGGAGCATTTTCATTGGCCAAAGATGGGGAAGATGTTCATAAATTGGTGTCCAGATGCTCTATTTGCCATAAAGCTAAGAGTCAATTACATCAGGGCCTTTATACACCCCTTCCAGTCCTATTAACACCTTGGGAAGATGTTAGTATGGATTTTGTTGTTGCTTTACCTAGAACCCAGAGAGGTAAAGACTCAGTTATGGTGGTGGTAGAAAGATTCACCAAAATGGCTCATTTTATGGCATGTCACAAAGCTGATGATGCATCCCACGTTGCTGATTTGTACTTTAGAGAAATCATCAGATTGCATGGAGTCCCCAAGACCATTATAAGTGATAGGACACCAAGTTTTTATATCATTTTTGGAGAAGTTTGTGGCATTTGCTGGGTACAAAGCTCTTATACAGTACCACTTGCCATCCTCAAACTGATAGCCAAACTGAGGTCATCAATAGGACCTTGTCCACCCTTCTTAGAACCATAGTCCAGAAGAATTTGAAGGAATGGGATCTCAAGTTGCCACATGTTGAGTTTGCTTACAACAGAACACTAACTAGAACTATTAGTTATTCCCCTTTTGAGGCATTATATGGGATCAATCCCCTGACTCCTATTGGCCTTATTCCTCTCCCTACTGATTGCAAGGTTAGCTTTGAGGCTGAAAAGAGGATCAAGAAAATGAAGAAGCTTCATGAGTAGATTAGAGTCCATATCGAGAAGGTTAATAAAGCCTATAAAATCAAGGCCAATAAGAACAGAAAAGGCATGGAGTATCAACCTGGTGATCTTGTTTGGTTACACCTCAGGCCAGAAGGAAAAGTAAGCTAATGGCTAGAGGGGATGGACCTTTCAAGGTTCTAGCCAAGGTGGGAGCCAATGCTTATAAACTGGAACTCCTAGGAGACATGGCTATTTCAGCCACCTTCAATGCAAGTGATCTGAGCCCCTATGTAGAGGATGAAATTGACTTTGGGAATTTAAGGGCAAGTCCTCTGAAAGGAGGGGAGGATGATGCAGACTAGAGGCTAGAACAAGACCCTCATTCTAGACCAGAAAGGACTTTGCTGCTCAGCCACCAACAAGGCCAATTCTGTAAGGTAATACAATCTAGTTTAGAGGCCATTTTAGGGAGGTCCTTGCTTTGCTAGACAACCTACCATCACTTCTAGCAAGCCAAGTCATTTTGAGGCCCAAACAGTAGCCTTAGTTCAATTCAGTTCAAATAAAGAACAACCTGCAGTCAGCATGTTTAAGGTTATTTGCCCACTTCCAACAACACATGCATGCCTAAGGAATCCAATCCCTTTTGATCAGTACCCTAACTCATTTATCAGCTCATAATCAACTTCTAAATGATAAAGGTTACTTGATTTTTATCCTGGAATTAATTACTGGCAGCAGCGGGTCAGCAGTTTAAAGGGAGAATTTTTACCCCTAACTTAGTAGCTCATTTCGGTAAGTGTAAGGGCATGAAAAGGTGTCTAAATATTTATCCAACAAGTTTCTAAAGTTACAGATTCAGGTCCTTTAGCATCAACTTTTAACTAGCACTAGAATGTAAGAAATAGCCTTTTATCCTTTGGATTTCAGTGTGTTGTACTTGCTGGTAGGCCAGGTTAACTCAATTAAATTAGCTGCAAATCTCCTCCCAAGGCCATCATTAGCAAGCACGTTGATGTTATTAAGGGTTGACACCACAATAATGTAGATAAGCAAAGGGTTTAGGTGTTAAGAATCCAGCCTATTACTGTTTTAGGCTAGTTTAGTTCAAATCTGTTTTCTTATTTTGGCCAGAATCAGTTATGGTCCTTGATCCTTTAATTATAACCGAGTATTTAAGTCTTGTCTCCACTTGTAATACTTTGATCATGACTTATGAAAGACTCCCTTTACTAGTTCAAGCAAAAGCCTCTTAAAATCTCTCTAACTTTAGCCTATTCAGGTGATGTTGAGAGTGATTCTTTATCTAACTTCTGGTGCATTCTGCTTTAAGGGGCTTAGTGGTGAATCCTACAATTCTGGTTGGTGGAAATACTTCCTTTAGGCCAGTTCATATCTTCCATGTTGAGTTGCTAGCTTTGTTAACAACTCAGGCTTGTAAGACTCAGCGTACATCATGGCTTGTTGACAAGCAACACACGTCTTCATAAAGTGCTAAACATCCTTGACCATGTTAGGCTAATGAGTAATGATAGTGCTCCTTTGACATGATATAAGTATTCTCAATGCCAAAATGCCTGACCAAGGCCCTTTCATGGACCTTCATAATTAAGAGCTCCCTAAGGCCACGTTTAGGGATGCATGATCGAGCCCCCTTAAACAAAAAGTCTTTCTCAATGTGGAATAAGCCGTGGGAATCCTATAAGGACTTTTCATAGATCTCCTTGAAATCCTCATTATTTGGATACATTTCCTTGATACATCCCAGATAAAGCATCCCTCCCTTTGTTCAAATGGCTAGATTTTTGACGGATCACAAAATAAAAGCTTATAGGTACTCCAACTACTTGGCATACCTTGGCTTAAGCTTGTGTTGCCCTTGTATGAACTTAGAGCTTTATTATCCGAATATTAAGTCAACTCATCTCAAACTAGATGGTCCCCCTAATGTTGTGAAGCCCTTATGATGGTAGAAAACTCCTGGTAATAAGTTAAATGTTTTAGTTTAGCATCATTCAGCTTCTCACTAAAGAAGGCTATTGGCCGACCTTCTTAAGACAAAACCGCCATTATGCCTACTTAGGGTTGTTCATCGGTCCAGGACATGATCGAATTAGCCCAGCCCAGACCGAAGACCAATTAAGGGTGAAATATTGGACTGTGGATTGGATCAGGGAAACCCAGGCCAGATCGATTTTAAATTGGACCATCTTTTCACAATTCAACCCAATAAAATTCATAAGTTAACAAAAGATAAATAAGTTATTAATTTATAATACAATATAAAGAAATATACTAGTTAAATCAATTATCTTTAGGGTTAAAGAAGTTCTGAAGGAGTCAAAGGTACGTCTTCCTACACTAAATACCGACTCCAATGCAACCATAGAAGGAGGCATGATTAATAAATCAGACCCAAATTGGTAACCATGGGATACGAGGACCATGTATTTTCACCATCCCAACACACCATCCCCTACTTCATCCTCTTTAAGTCCCTTATTTAGGTACTGTTACAAATCTCTCTTGATGATTCCTCTTCCTTATTTGACCTCTTTAACTTATTTCTTAATTGTTGTGCATAAGACATAACTTCACTATATGCATTACTATTCTCAACTTCAGGTTGTGCTCCACTAATTTGCCCACTTTGATGAGTCAATGGCTTGTACAATTGTCAATAGGCATCAAACAAAGCGTCTGATTTCTCTCTCACTTTCAAAGCTATAGCACTACTATGTACTGCACCAAACAATTCACAAAGAGAAATCTTAATACCCGCCAACTTGTACCTAGGATCAAAGATGGGAGCAATATAAACCAAAGGGTTCATTTGCTCAGGTGCACCATATTACTTATCATATTTCTTCCTCATCCTCTGAGCCATTTCTTTAAAGGTTGTCACTCCAAATCCAATCTCTATAATTTCTTCACTTTTTTCATCATTAGCATCAATTGCCTCAGTAAGTTACTCCAGGTGTTTTAACATACTATGAATAGCCACAATCTTAAAGAAGAGCAAATTGGACATCACATATGAAGTACTAGATAAAAACAAGTAACATTATTAGTTTTTCTAGCTCAAGTTAGTGAGGAATGCCTAGTTTGTGATTGAAGTTTAGTCTGTGTCTGACTCCCCCATGTGCTCTACATTTTTGGTTACTTCACACACAAATCAAGATTAATATTATTCAGTCATCAGGTTGGTAAATATGCAATCGCCAATCCAAAGCAAAGCATATATACTAAGCATAATATATGAGAGAAAAAACTGAGAGAGAGAGACAGAGATTACTAGCCCAGAGATTAGTCCCTGACCTATGCACCACCCATGGTGGTGGATAGAGTAAGTGATGGAAATCCCTCCATCCCTTTTGTTTTAAAAGAATCAAATCAATTAG
>NCQV01059144.1:11838-22240 GCA_002740545.1 Lophocereus schottii | reverse complement strand
AGATAAAATATCAAAATACTTCACATATGCCAATATTAAGATATCCACATATCTTCTTGTTTCCCATTTATCCTTATCCGGCATCACTAAGGTTCAAGCATATTACCCGAATTTAAAAGTCTAAGATATTTCCATGTCTTTGATGTTTATAAGGAAGTTTGATCACGCATTAAATCTTAACAGTTTTCTGTATTTCCATGTTTTGGGTCGAAATAAGGTACAAAGGCCTTTGCAATTGAGAGGGGAGGGTCAAACCAAACAAGCCTAGGGACTGAGGCCCTAAGTTCACTATGTCTCAGGTTAAACTGCTCCTCCCCCATTGCATCAGAACAGTTTTTGTGCCCCAGCTGTAACAGACAGAGCAACATTTCAGCAGAACAGAAGCACTTATGGTGAACAGCACGCTCAATCTAAACACCATAGCAGAAGAAAGAACACTTCCAGCAAAACCCACACAGACACTACATCAAGGAGCTGCCTTATAAAAATACTAAAGCAAGCTAACTATCAGCTGCATTGGACAACAGAGACAGATGTTTAGAAATCTACCTTTACACCTGACACATCAGGTGTATCTGGACTCGCCACAGGATAGAATTTGTAGAATCTTATATTTTCAAATGCAGCTTTCTTCTCTACACTCATCTCTTCTTTTGCCTTTTTTCGAGCTTCCCTAGCCTGCAAGAAATGACGAGCTTTGCTTAGCATGCAGAAAGAAAGGTCTTTTCAACAGCACGGTAGCCTAAGACATACCTCTCTGTTTGCCTTTTTAGCTTCCCGTACTTTCTCCTTCAAGAAGTTCTAATGCAATTCAACAAGTTAAACACATTCACATGTTCATTAATAAAAAGTTGGAAAGAAATGATAGTCTTATGATTCAATGTCAAAACCTTGAATTCCTCCTTTTGATCTGCAGGGAGTTCCTCTTCTTCAATGAGTTTATCAGTAAATTCCTGGCATATGATGAGATGTCAAAGAATTTAGTAAAAAGAAATCACGAGGCTGCACATTGGTGGTATAATTCATCCCACCAAATGTGATTTTATTACTGGACAATCTGGTGTTTGCTGAACATGAAGCAACTTAGACTGGAAAATGTGAAAAACTTAGCTCAATACAGGTAAGACACTATACAAACTATATGAGCAACGCACCACTTACAAACCGTTTTTACTCAGACTGAGAATAGCCACATATATATACTATACATAATAAGAATCCAAAAGCCACAATAGAAAGCAACTTAAACACGGAGATGGCATATCAATTTCAGTTTCATACCTCAACTTCATCGAACTCCCAGTCAAATTCACAAAAGACCTGCAATGGGCGATGGATGCAAGCAAACAAAGATCAGAATCTAATGAACTCTTGGTTGCAAAAAATTATAGTCAAATTTCCTGAAACATTCCACTTTCAAGAAGGCCAAGGCACATAAAGAGTTCAAAAAACCTTTGCTTTATATCTTTCGGCAATTACATACAATTTATTAGAATAACCAAATGAATTTTACATCCGACAAAAGGGTTATTACATCCCGAAAACAGACCATCAACAAAATCAATGATATCAAACGAAGAAGAGTAGACATTCTCCTCACCGACCATGTACAAAGTCTTTAACCATTTATCCCTTCCAGACATTAAAAAAGGGTTGCAATGCATGAAAAGAAGAGCTCTTCCTCTCCGCCCAACTAACCCAGAATCTAGCGACAAGGCAGCCACCTCTCTGTCTGATTTTCTTTGCCATAACATCCCTCTCAAGCCATTATCAATAGATTGGTCAAAATCCAAGCAAGGCCCTCACAAGTAGAAGTTAATCCCAAATAGATCTAATAAAGAGACCACACAAAAGTCACCGATGGACTCCAAATCCTCTTTACAACCAAAGCTAGATTTTCCACTTTTATGACCATCACAAATCGAATTTTTTCCTAAGTTTCCATTCCAAACAAAGAGGACAATTGGACAGGAGCAACTGGCAAGGACTTGCAAATAAAGATTCAAGGGACTCCATTATGAGATTGTAATGGTTTGGGAAGAAAAAGAGGTCAAAAGCTCCTGAATTAAGATGAACTCACTAGAATTTACAAATCCAACCAATTATGTCATAAGGAGAGCCCCATCAGCGTGCTGAACGAACTAGTAGAGTGATTATGCATATACATTTAAGAAGGCATCACGAACAAAACAGGGGAATGGGGATCAAATACAAAACTCCTGTCATGATAATCAAAATAGATGCATCCACCGTCATAGCTTAAACAGAAGGGTTGAAGCCACTGAAAGGAACACAATCAAACCATCTATCAATACTAGATTGAGAAGCCATCTCTGAGCTCACAGAAAATATAGCAATAGAATTGTTCCAGACAACTGACAGCACATCTCCAACTCCCGCCATAAGTACAATTTGATATGTTATGAATCCAGATAACACAGTGTGCCCCATATTTCGTTCTAAAGCTGGTCATTTTTCTTTTATGAAATTCTATAACTCCTACCAAGAAGACACTCCCTAAATAAATAAAGATCTCTAGGTGGAATTGGCTGCTTGCCAATGTGGCTCTTCACCTAATGTTTGGAGTCATCCGCACAAAAGCCCTCAAGAAAATTCCTTTGATTGGATTCCAATTCACAGTATTTTCTCAAAGCCTTCTAATAATTAGATCCCATACCTAATTCTCCATAAATCTAGCACCCAAAGAAGACTTAGGTAGGAATATGCAAGATATCCTAATGCACAGCAAACACATAAGCACATGAACAATTGACCTCATCAATAGGCAAGATACAGCTCTTTAATAAGGTGATATCAAACCTGAAAAGGCCTCATGCCTCAAATCAGAAAGAATTCATTAACGATAAACAATGTACTGAGAATTATCATTGCCAAAGATGATGATATCATGGACAAAACAAAGACAAGAGGTGCAAAGAGTGTAGAACTCGGATTTTCCCATTCAGAACATGATAAAAGTGAGCTTCTTTAGTGATACACAGAATTATCCCCCAGCACATCCATAAATAATAGAAAAGGGCGAAAACAAAGACAAGAGATGCAAAAAGGGTAGAACCTGATTTTTCTCATTTAGAACATGATATAAGTGAGCTTCTTTAGTGATACAAAGAATTATCCCCCAGCACATCCATAAATAATAGAAAAGGGGGGAGGATAGTTTTGACGAAGGCCTCTTAAAGCCAAACAGACATCCAATAGGGGAAGATTAGCAAGGACCACAAATGATATCTTCGAGAAGCACCCCCACTAAATGAACAAATCCATTTCTCCATGAAATATCTTCACTTTGTTTGTACATAAGGAACTGCCAGTTCACATGATCCTAAGCTTTCTCACTACCTAGCTCAAGAAAACCCTACCATACCAGACTTATCCCTAAATTAATCTAATCATTGGCAACAAGAGTGAAGAGCAGCACCAAGCATCTAACCGCCACAAATGCATCTGATTCTAAGAAATGAAGTTGCATTGACACCAAATAATTTGTAGACCCCAACCTTCAATGATAATTTCTCAGTAAATTACCAATGTTCGTAGCATTCTCGCTGCCCAATTTCCAGTAACAACGCCATTGAGGGTTGCATTTTGACTGGCCGCAAACTTTCCTGAGGAGAAAATTTCTGAAAACAATCTCATACCATCTATTTAAATTCTAAAACCTCTGCTTTATACCCAGATTAGCAGGTTCTCCTCTCCCTTGGACCTCTTGATCCCCAGATTAGCATATCTTTCTACCAACATCTCCGGACACCATGTCACTAATCGCCAATGTCCAAAGACCACAGTTATTTGTAGAAGTTTTTTGCTAGCTTAGAGTCTTAGACAAAGGCGTCTTGTTTCCGATGGAATGGCCAGCATACATTTTGCAATTTTATGTTTTGTACAATGCTAATCACCTGTTTTATTTACCATATCCAACCATAGAACCCTGATAGATTAAAACAATGACAGGAAATTCTGCAAGAAGGTCAATATTTACCCAACCTCACCCTTAAGCAGTCAAGATTAGCAGAGACTACAGACTCTTTCTGGAAGACACCACACAAAACACATTCTCCTCTTTTGTAGAATTCAGACACATCTTCCTTACGGATTGTTCAGTCTTACCGGCTTTGGCTCTATTGGGAATAGAATTTGCACAACAGTACTTTGCTCAAGCTCATCCTCCTGTAAAGGGTTGTAGAAATCTGTCAAAAGAAAAGAGGCATTTAGCATTCCGTTGCCCAAGCTTCATACAAAAAATAAGACATTGCCACTAAATGTTTTGCTGATAAAGCCCATACATCTCCTGATATAGCTATAAGGGGCATATTATAGCAAGGATAAGGATTCCAATTTCTGTGTTTGAAGGAAACGGAGATGGGAAACCATCATTTTCCATAATACTGGAAAAAAGTGACCAGGTATTATATAAAAATTGTTATTGGAACATGTTACTGGAGGTAAACAATGTTCAATCATTTCTATCAAAGAACAATTTAAAGAGGTGACTTGAACCATCCTCGTAAAAATGAGTTGGGTATTACAAGAAAGTCTGCTACTTCCTCATCTACTTAAATTCGTTTCCAAGCATACTTAAAACTAACAACATGTAAATAACTCACAAGGAAGGCAGTACTCAAACTTCTTAACCCGATCTTCCTTGAGATGCCGTAATGCAGACCTGCAGCAACAATTGAGAAATGAGAAACAACCTTCAATTCTCTTAAATCCAAACTAACAGTCTAAACGAATCCTAAATAAGAGTATTTAACAAAATCAAATTTACCCATAACAGCAAAATCTGATGCATAGAACCATCGAACTGTTGTCAAACTTAGGTACACATTAAAACAGTAAACAAACAGATAGAAGATGCAGCCAATCAAAATGTCCCTGCACATTCATATTCAAGATTTCCTTACAAAATATACTTTGTTCTTTTCTTTAAATCCATCCTTCGTCTATTCGCATTAGAATCCGTGACTTGAAATGGTGCACAAAGCAACAATTGAACCAGTTCACAGAATGAAGGATCTAGGGATTTATTCCAACCAATGAGCATTTAAGCAACGACATACACATACAAAGTCAGCCTATCAAGCAAACAGATACCGCACCTCATAACACAATGGTGCCTGCTTGATCTTAAATTCAAAAAAAAAGGTTGAATCACTAAAGTCTAGAGCCCTACAACAGCTCCGTACACTTCGCCTGATGCATTGGGAGCACTTGAAATTTCATAGAGGAGTTCCGCATATTAGAGCTTTGAAAACTTTAGAAGAAGCTATTATATTTGTCGAGTCCAGAACGTTTTTAATAGACCTTTGGAACTTTAACTCTGAAACTTGTAGGGAAGTCCTGAAATTTGGAGATCAGCCCTGAAATCTTTTCAAATTTGTAAACAACTTGAAACTTTTAGAAGAAGCTCTGCAATTTGTAGATGAGCATTTGAATTTCTAGAAGAGAATAGAGATAACGTAAATGAAGGATTGAAACCTTTTTAGAATAAGCTCTAAAATCTGTACATAAACTGAAATGTAGAAAAGCTACGGCCCTTTGGCAAAGCTTTAAAATTATAGTTAAGCTTTGAAATAAGCTCTCAAATGTGCTTTGAAATTTTCATAAGACCAAAATTACAAGGCAAAATGAACAAATGCAATATTTGGAATGCTCCTTGGTCACCGAAGTATTTCGCCAACACATCTTGCAAAATGGTAAAATTTGTTCCATATCAGTAACTCTAGAATATGAGGAAACATTTTTGAGTAGCTGACAGATTTTTTTTAATTCCCCGTCTCCATTCCTGCTCAATCATATATGTGTCTACAGACAAGTAAGCTAGAATATGATAGCCAGTGAATACCCCCAAGTTCATGATGTTCTAATTCTGGTTAGATCTTTCTTTTTCTTTTCTTTTCTTTTTTTTTGATTAGATATTCTTGTTAGATCATTATAAGTACAACATATGAAACGCAATTTCACACAAGGGTTGTGCCTTGGAGAAACCCAATAATAACTCATAGCCCAGCCATTAACATCCAAAAAAGGAACCACCCCTAAGATCAGAAGGAAAACAAAGAGGGGGGAAAAATTACAATCAGTACAGATCAAACTATGCTAGAACCTTGTCATAGTAACTATGGCTATAAGGAGTCGACTGCCATATCATTACTAGCTTCAAAGTCACGCAATGTGGATCCCGCCTAGGAGGGTTCTACGGAGGTCAACATTATATGGCTACCTCTTCCAGAGATAAAGCTCATGAGTATGAGTATAATGTCCAAAGTACGAATTAAGCAAGAAGAATTATGTTAAAGGAAAGCAGCTATAAGGCACCTCATAGTGGATAGAACTTTTATCTAACATTTCAGCAAATCTTAACACCGAAAAAGGGTGATAGAGAACATTTCACGTGACTCAAGCACCCCCAAACCAATAGAAGCAAACAAATAGACAAATGGATTTGACCAGATCTCAATATGTATGCACAAGAAATGGAAAAGAACCAATGTGGCAGGAAGTATACAAGGAAAAATAAAATAATTCTTAAAGCAAGCGCTACTCCAGTTCTTATGACACTAAATATAGAACTCAAGGATATCCTATCAAGGGTATCCTATCAAGTCCTATCAAGTAAAATAAAAGCAAAGAATTAGTTAAGTCCTTCAAACAGAAACGTGGCAACTTAGAACAATAAAACCCAATAAATATTCAGGAGGTGAATTTTGCTTGAAAGGGCCATCAAGTAACCTTCTTTGAGTGCAACGCAGGATAAATATCTCTGATTTTAACCTTTCCACCATGCTGTCCCTGTAAATTGAGATAACACATTACTGTCAGATTTGAACACTCTGGATGGGCAGCGAAAGGATCACATGCAAGATTGCAAGTACAGGGGAAACCCCATGGATTCAGGTACCTATTTTGCAAAGGAATATATGGTACCCAGTCCATTTTCATGAGCTTCATAGGAACTATTTCTTCAGCCTCCCTTTGAACTGAGTTAATGCCAATCTTATCTGAAGGTGGAAAGGGAGATACAACCTGCTCAACAAGGACAATCAATCAAGATCGGCAAACTCAGTAATAACAACAATATCACAGCAACCGGAAGAGTGTCCAACGCCTGCTACTTTCTAGATCTCTGTGTAAAAAGTAGATTAGGGAAAACAATATTTTCTTAAATGATAGTCAAAGTGAAGCCCAGGTAAACTACAATAAAGGTGAGGAGCAAGGAAGAAAAGGCAAATTGCCCTCTTAAACCAAACCATAAATCACACATAAATAGAGAATTGTGTCCCATGAACATCTGCATCAAACAAACCGTGCTTCATAAAATTTTACAGAAAACAACTTCCACAGAAATTACCTAGCAGCATATAGACCATAGCAATGAAAAGAATCATTTCACAAACCCATTACAGACACAAAATATCTTTTAGCGTCTGCTTATCTGTATGAGAAACTCTAAAAGCTTAATTTGAATGTAAAACACCAGCAAAACCTAGGAATGGGTACAAGTAAAACTACTTCTGCAATCCCAATGCGAGTCTTGGTGAGGTGGGGCTTTGAGAAGACCAGATTTAACCTATACTTCAAGTATGCAAACTGGTCTCTACAGACCTCACGACAAATCACAGCTGTTAAAAATTTAATGACAAGGAATCCATTTGAACTTTCATTAAATAGGATGCATAACTTACCGCCACAACAACAGGCACATGAGTTATTTTCATCTCATCCTTGAACGGCACCATTTGAGCTATACAACCAAGAAACAAGTGAAGGAAGGCACTGAGGAGTGAATATATAGTTCTGAACACTGGGTTGAAAAATTGTAAAAGCTTTCAATGATGCATGCCACTTTGCCCCAAAAAAGGTGTGAACATAAAATACTATCGCCACTTAGACACAATTCAATACAACAACAAACCCATGTTGATCCTGCCAAACTAGGAAGTCCAGAAAATGCACCCTGAGGGCGGGCAAGAAGCAAGAACCCAAAGATAAACTGCAAGGATAAAGATACATACGTTCTGTGCACCCAAAGAGATATACTTTCTTGCCATGTAGCTCTCCTCCTTCCTCAAAAGCATTCTGTTAAATATACAAGTAGTTCAATCAGCACTTCAGAGTTCAAGAACTATGATTGTCTAAACAAGGATGCCGATAAGGTGAAGTGGTGAACCCAAGTTTGTCCATGTGGCTTACCTCCAAATTTGTAAAATTCCAGTTGTACTGATAAACCAAGTGTAATTGATCCCACTGGCAAGTAAAAGGCAAACTTAAGCAACAGTATTAATTATTGTGAAGATCAAAAATGTCAAAACAAAAGGCAAGATGTAGAGCTGATAGAATAAATCGAAATTAAACCTCAGTACCAACAGGGAACACTTCTTTCCATAAGTCCTCCTGAAAAACGAAATTTGCACACGGGCAGTAAGAAAAACAGCAATGCTAACTAAACTTAAAGGTGGAGCTAACCCATACAAACCACATTCCCGCAGCCACCCAAAAATTAAAAAAAAAAAAAAAGGAGAGACGATCCCATAACAAGCCTCCTAAACTTTAAATTTTACTTCAAAGGCCATGGGAATTCCTCCCACCCCTCTCCACACAGTTGCCTAACGGGAAACAAGGTTGCCAGAAGGAAAACATCAAATGGCATAGAAGCTATGTTCCAATAACTAAGTGCATTTTGAACTTGTTATCCGGAGTACAAATCAAAATCACATTCACAAATTCAATACACACCCCTCCAAACAAAATTAACAATCCAACCCAGAATGGCATTCCGCGTCACAACCCTAACTAAGTGCATTTTGAACTTACGAACGCATTCGAGAAATGTCCATCACAAAGAATCCCACAAACTCAATCAGTAACATAAGGACCCCACTTTTGACAATACATAAACTACCGGAAACATAGAATTAAGCAACGAATACTGCGCAAAGAAAATTACCAAATTGCGCTTGTCTTCAAAGAACTCAGGTTCAGTATCTGGCTTGGACCTTTTCCGGGCTCTCTTGGGAGCTTTCGATGGCTGCTCCCCTTCCTCATTCTTCTTCTGCTGCTTCTTATCGTCTGCTTGTTCTTCCTGAGAATTGTTGGCATCTTCATGCTTGTCTTCTTCTTCCTGATGATTCTCTGAGACGGTGGCTTTGTCCTTGTCTTTATCTTGAGCTTTCTTGGTGGCTGCTGCTTTTCTCTGAGCTAGCTTCCTCTTAGTCATTGCCAAGCAAAGGGGCAGCCAGACACACACAGAGTGTGAGAGAGAGAGAGAGAGAGAGAGAGAGAGAGAGACAAAGAGAAGATGTAGGGTTTGTGAGGGAAAAGCGGCGGTATGTAAGATTTGGGAAGAGAGAGAGAGAGATTTGAAGGATGAAGGGAGGTGAGAGAGAAGGAGAGAGAAGCGGGATGGATGCCTAAATGAGAGAGATTCGATTCAAGTAAAGAAATGGGGGTTGGGATTTCAAATATGGCGTTGCTCCTACGGCGGACAAAAGGGGAGGAGGGGTAGCTGGTTGGAGGCTTCTGTACAAATTACAATCTGTATTGGTCGGTTTTTTATTTGCTTTTTCATGTTTCAATTTTTCAATTTAATTTTGTTGCCCTAAGATGATTCTTTTTTTGTCATGAAATGAGAGATTCATTAGTCAAAAAGTATAGTAAATCTACCATAAAGATCTTTCAATTAAGTTCTTAAGACTTATTACTGGAAACTTAGGTTCGAATTTTACCTATGTTGAGCTTTGCGTCTCATTTGCACAAGAAAAAAGATAATGTAAAATATAACTTGTTTTTCAATGTTTTTCATATCGAAGAATTATGATGTGAATTCATGAAGCAGATATTGATTTAACGTGGTGGATTTATATTTGTCGTAAAAAGACCACATAAAATTCGATTATCAGTTTATTTCACTATTAAAATAAGTCACAGTGGGATGGAGGGAATACTTCATATGTGATGCGTTCCAATCATCATCTAAGACTTAATAATTTTCTGAATATATATTCACACCATGGTATTGAGGAAAATTCATACCAAATTGAGATCTACTAAAATAATAATAATAACAACAACAATAGCCATCATAAAATAAAGAAGAATTATACCCGAAAAAGTTACAAACTTGTTTGAAGTTTCTTGCAAAATAGATAAAATATTGAAAGACAAGAAAAGTACAGTTTAGTTATAGCTATGAAAACGCCTTACATAGAGTGAAGCATTAGGGTTTTCAAGTGCAAGGCGCTCCGAGGAGAAATAAATATAATTCCTTTCTTAACTGAAATGGAGATATTGAAACCAACAAAAAAGTGCATTTTGAATCAAAATCACTTGCATCAGATTTAGAAGTTTATCAGTTTGAATAATTTATAATTTTAAGGTATTG
>NCQV01059144.1:0-11830 GCA_002740545.1 Lophocereus schottii | reverse complement strand
ATAAATTGGTATTGATTCAATCTATGTGTTCATTTATTCAAAAGATCGCATAGCCAATCAACACTATAGTTAATCATCAAACATGCAACATATCATATTGATAATCAAATCAACTTCACGAATTGATTTTAAAATGATGTCTTAATATGCTAAATTTTTCATTGTACTGGTTTTCATGGGCTGATAAATTTATGTTATGACAACAATTCCAAAATTCGAAGACACTTAGAGCACTTGCAATATATGACCTTTTTCCGTACGAGGGAGGTAAGGACCTTCCCCTCCGCATAATTGCTCGATCTAACTATTTGTATATCACTAGGCTCACATTCACAGTATAAGGATTACCCCATTGGATCAACAAATAAAATACTTTCCATCAATCTAGCACAATATATATTTCACTAGTTATTTATTATATTATTATTATTATTATTATTATTATTATTATTATTATTATTATTATTATTATTATTATTATTGTTATTGTTATTGTTATTTCTAAGCAAGCAAGGATTATATTGAATACCAAAAAAACATGTACAAGATACTTGGGCAAACCCAAGAGCAAACTTACTCCCTACCTAAAATGCTTAGAGCTAAATCTATATCCTTCTTAGCCACTCTATACAGCATCTGATTTTTTATTAAGTACATAAGGTAATGAAGTACTTGTTCTTTTTGTTGTTCTTTGCTCTGAAAAAAAATGAACATTTCTCCCCTTCCATAAAGCATAAACCAAGGTAGTAAAAGTCAAGACATAACAATCTTTTTCCAACTTTCACCTTGGCCTTTTCTGCGAATCCAGCACCAGACATTGCATTTAATGATGGAAATATTGATCTTTCCATTAATTTCCTTCAGAATTGAGCAGCTAAAAAGATAGAGAAATAAGGGATGATCTCTACTGTCATTTCTGATTTTACGCAAAACACAGGTATCATTCTACACAAAACTCATGTTCATCAATCTATCACAAGTCTTTAACTTATTTTGAGCAGCAAGCTAGTTGAAAAAAGAGGCTCTATGGATATTCTACTAAGACCAAATAACTTTAGTCCAAGATTGAAAGACATAGTTACCATCTAACCAATCATATCAAGAGGAGAAAGTATAGATACCATGACTCAGAGGTTTCCATTTCCCATTTGTGCAATCATAGCCATATTTAAGCTTATCTCTAACCTTAATCCATTGCTTCCAAAACCAACCAGTGTCAACAAGGCACGTATAATCCCACCAGTGCTTACCTTTCAAGTAAATATGAAGGACTAATCGAAGCCATGAGGTATCAGCCTTGGATGCAATCTGCCAAATATATTTTCGCGCAGTTGTAAACATCCCAAAATTCAGGCTTTTTAATACTAAGGCCACCTTTAGACTTTGGCTTTGTTACCAAATCTCAAGCAACTAAACACATTTTATCATTTTGTCGATCTCCACCCCACAAGTATCTCCTACAAGTCTTCCCCACTTTATGAGCTACATGTTTTGCAAGAAGAAAGATCGAGGCCCGAGAAATTTGCATACTCACAAAGGACATAATTTACTAGTTAAACTCTACCTGCATAAGAAAGTCTTCTCCTTTTCTAGCCTTGCATCTTGCTCAAAATCTTGTCTATCAAGATTTGCCGATTTAACAATCATCTTTTGTAAGCTTTATAAGGATAAGGAAACTCCTAGATTTAATAGGCAACTGATCTTCTTGAAAGCCAATTAAATCAAGGGTCTGCATTTTTGTTTCCTCATCAACCCCCAACATAAATGATTTTTTGATTTTTGCTAGCTAATCCTAAGCCCAAACTTGATCAGAATTGCCGCAGATTGAAGATCTCTATGAAACATAAGAATGACATCATCAGCAAAAGACAAGAATGTGATACCCCAAGGCTTGCATCGAGGACGGAACTTCAACTGCTCATGTAAACTTGCCATGTTAAGGCATCTAGACACATTCTACATAATCGAAACAAATAAGAGGAAAGAGATGGGATCTCCTTGCCTAACCCCACATTTATATTCAAAAATCCTATGAACGCTCTCATTCACAAAGATTGAGTACTTTGGAATTGGCATACATTCCATGATCCAAGTTACAAACTAATTTGAAAAATTTAGAGCTTTCAACATATTTTCCAGGAAAGAGCAACTCACAATATCATAAGCTTTCATGATATCAATTTTCATTGTCACTCCAAGGCATTACCTTTTCTCCGATAATGTCTGACCATGTCTTGGCAAAGCATGACATTTTGTAGAATGGTTCTACAACCAACAAACCTAACTTAGGCATCATCAATAAGAAAAGGAAAAACTCTAGCTAACCTACCACATAAGATGTTAGAAATACTCTTATACACCACATTGCAACAAACAACTGATTTGTAGTCTTTGATATAGGGCAGACAGCTTGTTTTTCTAAATCCAGGTAAGTGTGGTAGCATTTAATTGCTTAAGTAACTTACCTTAGGTGCAGAAATATTTCACTGCATCACATATCTTTTTGATAATAATCTCCCAAGCATCCTTAAAAATTTGATTGATGAAACCATATGGACATGAGTTGTCACCTCTAGGTATGGACCATAATGCTTGCTTGATTATTTCATCAGTTTTTTGGTGCAATCAACGGTCTGGTATAAGAGTTGCTTAAAATAGGCCTCATGACAATAATATGACCTCGGACAAGTCATGTTTCCCCAGAAGAAGTCCCCATTAAAGTCTTATAATAAGGAACAAAACCTTCAACAATCGCAATTGGCTCAATAAACACCTAATCGTTAATTCCTTGCACCAAGTAGACCCTATTAATTTGGATTCTCCTTTTGATCCAAGTATCAAAAAAAGATGTATTATAATCAACAATTTTTGTCTAGTCTAATTTCATTGTTTGTTGATAAAAAATGGTAATTGCAGTTGTAGGGATTTTATAAATCTGCATTGCATTCTTCTCCTTGGAAATAAGAGATATATAAGCCGGATTTATACTTAAACTGAGTTTGAATATCATCTAGATTAATCTTAGCCTGAATAGCTTTCCCTCAATATCACAAAAATAAAGCTTGTTAAAGAGCTTAAGGGGGCTCTTAAGCTTCTTCAGTTGGTGCACCAAGGTATACATCTTAGTACCAGATATGCTTACATTCCAAGTCTCTTGAATTACTTCCTTGAATTTGGGCCGGCACTCCATATATTGAAATACCTAAAACGGTTACGTGTAAGCTGCATGAAATCATAAAACCGAGAGCGATCAGAGATACCTTAAGGAAGAGACACAACCTCATTTTCATTAAGTCTGCTAGTCATTCAATATTGGCAAAAGCTTTGTCACTTTTGCTCAAGACGTCCTTGTTGTTTTAAGTGTAAAAACAACCAGACTGTTTAAGCTCCATCAATTCAGAAGATTCAATGCAACCCTTCAAACTAGCTAGGACTATTCATTATTCGATTCGAACCGTGCTCAGGTAGTCCAATCCTCGATCCTGTCTCTTTCCATTTTTAGTCTTTGGTCTGGTCCGGTCTAGGTTCGGACCAGTGGACCTGCAGACCGGACTGTGGATTTGTGAATTATGATTTCAACCTGAGAGTGGGTAGGCAAAGGCAGTAAACAAGTGGCCAAGTCTGTGTTGTCCATTGTTTGAAGGGGAGGTAGATAATATCAAATTACTTGCAGCATTCCAGGTTATCGTTTAGCATGTCTTCCATCATCCTACTTGGGACTTACCTGGTCATGAGATTATGACATGTCCATATAGAGTTCTATACCTAGTCATGAGATTTAGTATATTGCCTACCTAAAAAGTAGATTGTAAAATACTATCTTCTTCAACACAGCTTCATTGTTAGAGATCTAATTGTCTTCAGTGAAAATGTTCTCGGTCCTAGTATGTGGTTTTGGAGATTGACGAATGAGAAAGATAAGTTATAGGGGGAAGTGATGGGGGTCAAGTATGGGGTGGGGGGCCTTAGTAATTGTTATTTGTTAGACACTGAGGGCACTTTGTGAATTATGACATGGTGGGCGTGTTATGATATATGTGATTGGCGCATACATGATTATACTGATGGCAATTTCTAGTTTGGTCATTGATGTAATGTTGCATTGTTGTATCTCATATTAAATTCCACTCTGAAAACAAATGTTGCATTTTCTTTTTATAAGAAAGTACTTTTTTCATGTTCTCATGATATCATTTTACTACAATTCAACTTTTCATTCTCGTATAAATTGTTTTCTTTTAATGATCGAACTCTAAGTCTTTGAATACACTTGCTCTTATACTTGATTCCTCCTTCCCGTCATATTAGATACTGACATGAACACTTCTTTAAGTTCTTTAAACTTTAAAGACAGCCCCCCCAAAAAAAAGAAAAGAAAAGATGTGCCATTAGGATTTAGGAGAGGTGACACATGCTTTGAAGCAAAGTACCTTTGTGACTTACTATTGGCCAGGAGCGAGAAATTAATCAACTCACTGTTTATTCTTCTAGGTTTTCTTCTGATCCTTTCAATAATAACAATTAATGTCATTGCACTCCTTTGTTCAGGCATACAGTATACTTTTTAAGTCCCAATTTTGATTACATTAATCATCATAGAGTTCCTTAAAGCTTGTTATGGAAATATAAGTTTTGAATTTTTATTTTTTAAAGTAGCATGATGTGCATGTGTATATGCGATAAGTGTGTGTGTATGTGTGTGTGTGTGTTGATAGTTTATTTACTCATTTTTTTTAATCACTTGTCAAGGCTAAACGTCGAGTTGCAAATCCAAAAAGAGATTTAGTTCAGAAGTGGAAGAATCGGATGACATGGATATTAATATTCCAAGTGAGTACTAACTGAATGGCCCTATTGAAATTGAAAAGGACGAAGATGTAAGTCAAAGAGCAGCACAAAACAAGAACAAGGGAAAACAAATGGCTAAAAAGTCTATTCAAAGGGAAGAGTGTTGAAACCATTTCAAAGAGATCAAAGAGAATGGCAAAAGGTGGCTGATAAGTGCAATTATTGTGATATTATATATAAGGTTGTACCCCTGGTAGGAATTGAATGAAGAACTTGAAAAATCATTTTTCAAAGTGGCGTGAAAACACGAACAATAAAAGCAAACGGACACAAAGTTAGTTGGTTTTTTAAAAGGATTCAAACAATAAGGGAGAAGCTAGATTAAAGTCATGGGTATTGAATCCTCATGAGACAAGGGAGTATATAGCAAAAATGATCATAATTGATGAGTTGCCCTTTAGATTTGTTGAAAATATAGGATTTAGGCTAATAATGTCTGTTTGTTGTCCTTCACTTAACATGCCTTCATGTCTTGCCATTGATGATTGCCCACTTCATTGATAATAATTGAAAATTGCATAAGAAAATATTAAATTTTGTGCAATTTCTAGTCATAAAGGTGATAATACTGCTCTTTTTCTGGGATAGTGATTCAAGGATTGGGGTTTAGCATATAAAATGTTCACTATTACTATTGATAATGCTGGGAACAATAGCACTGCTTATACTGTACTTATTGATGAGTTTCAGTAACATGGTCATTTTCTTTTCTCTGATGGGGAATTCTTACATATTAGGTGTGCTGCTCACATACTTAATTTGGTCATATCAGATGGGTTAAAGGTTGTTAGGAAGTCAGTTAAACATTCGAGTTGCTGTAAGGTTTATTAGGTAATCTCCTAGTAGGTTGCAAAGATTTCAAGAATGCGTAGTTGCAAAATTGAAAGCAAGGCTTCTTTGTCTCTTGATGTTCCCACATGATAGAACTCCACTTATAAGGTGCTCAGAATTACTTTAGTGTATGAGCATACAGTCATAAAGTATAGCAAAAGAGACCCTTATCATAATGTGGAGTTAACAAAAGATGATGATGTAGACAGACCTCCTAGCTCTAATGATTGAAAACAAGTTAAACACTTGTTAGTTTCTTTAGAGATTTTTTATAATGTTACTTTGCGTTTGTCTGGTACTTCAATGTGACATCCAACTTGTTTGTCTTTGAGATTGTGGCTATTCATACTATGTTAAAAAACTTATAGCAAGTTGCTGAGATCACTGATGCTAATAGTGAAGAAAGTGAGAAAATTGAGGAGATTGGATCTAGAGTCAGAAACTTTAAAGAAATGACCAAGAGGATAAAGATGAAATACAATAAGTACTATGACACACTTAAGAAAATGAACACTTTGGTGTATATTGCTCCTATCTTTGATCCTAGGTACAAGTTAGCAGGTCTTGAGGTTTCTCTTTGTGATGTGTTTGGTGAAGTACAAGGTAGTGCCATAGTTTTGAAAGTGAGAGAGAAATTAAAAACCTTGTTTGATGAGTATTGCCAATTATACAAGACATTGACTCCTCAAAGCGGGCAAAGTACTGGGGCACAACCTAAAGTTGAGAAAGGTAATGCATCTAGTGGAGCTGTCTCTTATACATAATAATTAAGAAAGAAGTTAAACGGCCAGATGAAGGAAGAGAAATCATCAAAATGGAGTTGTAAAAGTACATAAACGAGAGAGTTGAAGATGATGAAATAGAGGATGATGTGTTGGAACGGTGGAACATACATGATTGTCAATATCCTGTGGTTGCTCATATAACTCATGATGTATTGATCGTGCCTACTTCTACAGTTGCATCAGAGTCGGCATTTAGTGCAGGAGGACGTACTCTTAATTCATTTAGACCTTTTTTAACCCCAAAGGTAATTGATTCAATTAGTGTATTTCTTTGTATTGTATTATAAATTTATAACTTGTTTATCTTTTGTTAACATATGAATTTTGTTTAGTTTGATTGCGAAAAGATGGTCCAAGCTCTTAAATGTGTGCAAGATTGGCTTAAGCTAAGCAGTAAATTAGATATGGATGACTTCTTTGATGAATCACGGACCTGATAAGGGTAATGTTTAATTTTTCATTTCTTTTTTAATTTTGTTTATTTATTTTAATTATACGATTGCATGTTCTAACTTTTAATTTTTGTTCTTTGTATTGTGTTCATTTTAGATCTTGGTAAATTGAGTTTTAAGGATAATGTGATTGATGTGGGTGATACTTTGAATATTTAATATTGAGATAATTTTTGTTCTTTTTATTGTGTTTATTGTACATTATATTATTATCATTATTATTTTTCTTTGGTAAATTAATTGTTGGTTTTTATATTTACAAACTCGATCTTTTATTTATTTCATATACTACTTGAGCAATTAGTTGAACATTTGAGAAACGAGTAATTCTTGCAAGGAAATCCTTCTCCAAGTCCAAAGCAGTGGTTTCAAGTTTGGGAATTGCACTAGTCTGAAGATAGAGTCACTTTGAGAAAAGAACATGTTGAATATTTAAAACTTTAGTTATGTAAATAACTTTTAAGTTTAGTTGATCATGTATTAAACTTTTTAGTTTGGGAGTTGCTTTAAATTGGTGTTTGGTTGCATTGGTTGGGTAAGTTGGTAAGTTGGTAAGTCAACTAGTTTATTTCAAGTCAATTGAACTCATAGTCTAAATTGGAGATTGGAATAAATAACCAATATTTGGTGTGGACTACTGGACTCAAGGGTATTTGATTTTTCTTTCATTGGTCACTAGTGTGCGTTAACTATTATTCTCCAAGCATATACCTTTTGATCATTAACCACCCAATACACTTATCATACAATATTTATTAGAGATATTGCCTCTCATCCACATCTTTAACATTGCAAAAACATACTCAGAGATAAGCACCTCCTTTTTAGACGGTTCGCCGTTTAATTTTGTGAGCCGGATGACATACGGTAAGCAATAAGCTAGAGGGAGTTTTCGGGTTGTCGTTTCCTCATCCTAGCTGATGGCTCTACTTCCTCTACCTTTGCAGGAGTTATGGTAGCAGCCACAACCTTCTCATCATCTTTTTCATCCTGAACCTCTTTCTTTGCTTTAGGTTCACACTTCGTCTTTGGTGGCTCTTTGGGCTTGATGTCATCAGTTGTTTTTTGCTCACCCTCATCCCTTGCACTTTAGTTCTTCTGCTCAACCGCCTATTTGGCAACTTGACACTCATCATTGTTTGGTCACTTCTGCTCTGCATAGTTGGCTGACCCATGTCAGACAACCTTGGTTTCGCTCGCCACTACTCTATTTTTGAGGCCCTTGTGCTTTCGTTGCCTGCTTCTGCTGCTGGATTGGCTGGCTTGCATTGACAGGTTCAGCTGTTTACTTGGGGCCTTCATCAAGCACAGTAGGCTTTATCTATTTGGCACCTTTATCTTTGGTTGGCGAATTGCTCTCAATTTTTTTGCCTTAGGGTTGCTTACCCTGAGCCTTTAATGATGCTGCTTGCTTGCTCTATTGTGGTGATTGTTTGGCAGTGTAAGGAGATGGTGCTTTTGAACCACTGCTCTGCTGCATAGTAAGTTTTTTAATCTTAGTGGTGGTATTGCTCACATTTAAAAGTAAGAAATTACTCACATTTGAAAGAAAAATAAAGTGTCATTCAGTGAGTGGTAAAAAGGGATATTTTAATTAAACCAAAATTAAGAAGATCAAAGATTAGGTAAAAAATTAGTTCTTGGTCCACTAGGAAATTATCCTTAGAAGAATTTTATTGCAGCCTGTGATTGGAGGGTTGATATATTTTTTGTTTGCAGTTTTGTTTTGTGTGCAAGCTATTGAATGTTTATGCCATAATATCTTTGGAGTGGGCAATGAGGAGAGTAGAAAGATGTCTTTGATTAATTGGAAAACTATTTGTCAACTAGTCTAGTGTGGTGGTTTAAACTTCAAAGAGTGCTCGTGCAGAATTAGGCCTCTTGTGCGGAATGAATGTGGAAATTATGTCATTGTAATAGTATTTTCACAACTTGGGTTAGAACATGTCTGCTGTAACATTGTGATATTTTTACTGTGAAAGCTATTCATTTAAATGATGCTTCAAGAGTGGAAGAAGTTGATAGGAATTAGAGATGAATTGACATGTATACTTGGTGGTATTGTTGTTGCTAGAAATTGGATTATTAATGCTAATCATTTTAGCATTTCTAAAGGTTATAAAATATTCTATCGTAAATAGCAAAAGATTTAGTGGTGGAAGGTGGTATACTACAAAAAAGGGTCAAATTTTGATGGATTTGTTGACGAAAATTTGGATTGATTTTGACGGAAAATGACCGTTGTGACGGGACTTGTGACGGAATTTATGGATGTCAAAAAATCGCTGGTCAAAATTGACTTATCGACCGGCCCCGCAAAACTAGAAAACTGGGCAAGGGATCGACATCAATTTCTTATGTGGCTTATAGCTGAAAAACATTTGATTACTGTAGTTTTCCTCAAGGCAGAGGTTTGTTGGTCTCTTGATCTCTGACCTGTGTGTCTTGTGTTTGGCCCTGACCTGGATTGCCGTGAACATTTGTTTCTCTAGAATTAGGTTCCTAGGAATATTTGGTGTGACTGACTTTCTAGGTCTGGGTGGCGAGAAAGGTGTTGGAGTCTCCAATATGAATTAAAGTGTGTAGGTAGGAAGTGTGAAGGGAATTCTGTGTCATGCAAACGAAGGAAGACTCTCTTCTCTGTTACAGTTTATAAAGTATGGTCACGAGTGAAATTGAGAAAATTCTAGCACAAATAGAGGAGTTGTGATGAAATTCTCAGATGTATTCAGTATAATGCTTGTGTTTGGACCAATAAGTTTGTTAATATGCATGTTCTCATCTTATGTTGATGTATTTTTACAGGCTTGTAGCTTTTTTGGGAAAATTGCAATAATAGTAATGTTTATTAGTGTTACACCCCTTGCTATGCAATAACTTGAGTTAATTTTATTATTAAAAAACAATAAAAATATATCAATATTTAAAAAAAAGGTAATTTTTGTATGATATAATAACTATTATTTTCTTGTAATCATTCACAGAGATATATTTTCTCTTGTTCTCAATTATGTCACTTAAAATTATATTTATTTTAATATTAACCTTATTTATTTAAATAGGTTAGTTTTTGAGCTTTAATATGCAATTCATAATCTCTTCATTATTGATGCATCATAATTTTTTTTCCCAATATGATTTACTTAAGAGTATGTTAGTATTCTACTAAATATTGCATAGGTTATTCATTAAGCGGTCATCTTTTAATTTAATGTAATATTGTATTAAATAACATTACTCTTATGTGGCTATTCAAAGGCCTATGTAGTTAGATTTTTTCTTAATCGAAATTCAACCCTACAGTAATAAAACATATAAAAACATGTATGTTAATAGCATATAGTGAATCATAGTTTTTTTAGAGGTTAGTAAATTCTAGTATTAATGTTGATTAATATGTCTTAACTAACCTCCACCAATTACAGCTTACCAAGTCATTGTCTTATGTCACATCAACTTACCACATGTCATTTTACATGGTTTGCATTCAACTTTTAATATATATACTAGTGTGGTATGTCTTACATTGCAAGAATATTAGTTACTTTTTCATAATTTATGATAATGGATAAGTAGCCATCAGTTCAAAATATAAATATGGTATTTTGTTGTTCAAATCATTAAAAATATACTTTCTTTCAATTCATATTGGAGCGTACGGTAATGGGCTGGATGTAACTTGCTTGAGTTTGGTAACGGATTTCCTATTTGTAACAAAATATGACTTGATTTAAAGGCTACGCCACCAATCAAGTCTAAGGATCTACCAAGAATTGTTTAAAGGCTATGCCACCCACAATTCGATAAAGGATTCCACTCAAGACTCACCACCTTAGAAAGGATAAAGAGAACTTAAGATTTTTGAGAGAAAGCTTTGAGCTACTTCATATATCATTCAAGTGTGTTTGATACAATCCTAAGGCTTCCCTCATATAGTGAAGGGAAGCCTTCATTAAGCTGCAAAAATAAGAAAAAACAAGCCTCACACGTCCTTAAAATAAGGGAAAAAGTAATCAAAGCCATAAAACAAGGGTAATGGAGCACTAAGCTTGGTTTGCCGCCTTTCCAGGTTTTAAGGATCAACTTTGAGCAGCCATATCTCTTAGATTCCTCAGCCAAATTTAATGAAACAGCCCTTGTTGGAAATCTTAGGAAGTCAGCTTTCACGTGGAGCAGGTTTCAGGCCATTTGGAGCTACCATTTAGGAGATCTTGGCCGAAAGGTGTACTAAGCTTTGTCTGCCACGTTTTCAGGTTTTAAGGATCAACTTTGAATAGTCATATCTCTTAGGTTCCTCAGCCAAATTGGATGAAACAACCCTTGTTGGAAAGCTTAAGACGTCAGATTTCATGTGGAGAAGGTTTCAGCCCATTTGGAGATCCCGTTTAGGAGATATGGGCTGAAAGGGGCAGCATATGCAGGCCAGATTAGTTTCTGCAGCATCTGGAAAATGGCTCCATTGGACTTATTTTCTAAGGACTTCATCTAGAACTATTTATATGTCCTTAAATAGGACATATTAAGGGTTCCCACAAGTAGGATTTTAGCATTTTAAACCCATGCCAAGCTTGCCTTAAAAAGCCCTCAAGACCGGGTTGAAACCGGGTAAAATTGCAGCGTGCATAAACCTTGTTATTTTAGGCTCCTTTATTATCTCCAATGGTTTAAATTCCTGTTGATGGACCAAATCCTTTAGAGGGTCCCTTGTCCTTCCCAAATCAGAAGAGTAACACATCTTAAAGGCTTAGGATGAGGTTGAAATTAAAGTTCCAACTCCGTACAAGGGTCAAGTCCTCGCTGATGGAGTTTGTGAGTGTTAAGGAGGAGTTGTGAGTTCTCTTGGACTTTTGTAGGCATGGAATTTGCTTCATCCTCCCCTTCTTGAATGTGATTTGCCCTCAAATCATCACCTTC
>NCQV01059125.1:0-10099 GCA_002740545.1 Lophocereus schottii | reverse complement strand
AAAACAGGTAAATTTACCGTTCAACAACTTGCTTTTCTTTGAGATTATGGCTATTCATGATATGTTAAATTAGTGGGAGCAAGTTGTTGAGACCATTGATGCTAATGATGAAGAAAGTGAGGAAATTAAGGAGATTAGATCTAGAGTCACAAACTTTAAAGAAATGGTCATGAGGGTGAGGATGAAATACGATAAGTACTATGGCACACCTGAGAAAATGAACCCTTGGGTATACATTGCTCCCATCTTTGATCCTAGGTACAAGTTGGCGAGTCCTCAGATTTCTCTTTGTGATTTGTTTGGTGAAGTACAAGGTAGTGCTATAGTTTTGAAAGTGAGAGAGAAATTAGAAACTTTGTCTCATAAGTATTGGCACTCGTACAAGACATTGACTCCTCAAAGTGGGTAAAATAGTGGAGCACAACTTGAAGTTGAGAAGGGTAATACATCTAGTAGAACTGCCTCTTATGCGCAACAACTAAGAAAGAAGTTAAAGGGGTCAGATCGAGAAAGATGAATCATTAAGACCGAATTGTAAAAGTATCTAAATTATGGACTTGAAGAGGATGAAGTAGGGGACGATGTGTGGAGATGGTGAAAAATACATGGTCCTCAATATCTTGTAGTTGCCCATATAGCTCATGATGTATTGGCCGTGCCTGTTTCTACGGTCGCATCGGCGTCGACATTCAGTGCAGAAGGATGTACTCTTGATTCATTTAAAACTTCTTTAACTCCAAATTGATTAATTAGTATATTTCTTTGCATTGTATTTTAAATTTATAACTTATTTATCTTTTGTTAACTTATGAATTTTATTCGGTTTGATTGTTAAAGGATGGTTCAAGCTCTCATATGCACACAAGATTGGCTTAGGCCAAGTAGTAGATTAGATATAGATGACTACTTTGATAAATTACGGGACCTGAATAAGGGTAATGTTTAATTTTTTATTTCTTTTCTAATTTGGTTTATGTACTTTATATGATTACATGTTCTAACTTTTACATTTTTGTTCTTTTTATTGTGTTTATTTTAGATCTTGGCAATTGAGTGTTAAGGATAATATCATTGATGTGGGTGATACCTTGAACATTTAATATGGAGGTAATTTTATTTTACTTGTGTTTATTTTACATTATACTACTATCTTAGTGTCTTTATTATTCTTCTTTTCTAAATTAATTGTTGGTTTGTATATATACTAAATCGATTTTTAACTTATTTCATATACTACTTGAGTAATTAGTTGAACATTTGAAAAAGCAGCATATTCTTCCAAGGAACAGGTCCAAGACAATGGTTTCAAATTTGGAATCGCATCGGCATTGATTTGAATATTGAATCACTGGACTTACTTTGAGTAAAGAACATGTTGAACTATTAAAATGTAATGTAATTAACTTTTAGGTTCAGTTGGTGATGTATTAAACTTTTTTAGTTTGAAAGTTGCTTTAGATTTGTGTGTTTGGATGTATTGGTTTGGTAACTTAGTAAGCTCGTAAGGCAATATATTTAATTCAAGTCACCTAGTCAAGGGTATTTGATTAGTAGCAATTCACCAAAGACAAACATGAAACAACAACCCATTAATATTGGAAGTGAACAGGGAACAAAATAGAAGGCAGTAATAAATTCAGTCCACATTCGGTCCGGTCCAGTTCGCTCCGGGTTCTGCCCAGTCTGGTTCAATCCAAGACCAAATGTGGACCGGTCCAGTCCTCGGTTCGCATATGCACCCTTACGCGGTCTTTGGACCAGTCCGGTCTGGTCCGATGAATAGCCCTAATTTTAGGGGTCTAGGTAGTTACGAGTTTTTTTGCCGGCCCTAGATTTGTTAGCTCGATAGTTCCTGTAAAAATAGGATAGTGGTTTGGGGTTTGGGGAATTAGAAGCATTTAATGAAGTGTTACTGGCTAAGTAGGTTTTAAGACTCCTTAGAGATGATCAATCTCTGGTAACCAGCTTCTCAAAGCTCGTTTCTACTCAGATAGTGATGTTTTGAAGGCTTAGCTTAGTACCCGTCTATGTTTTATTTGACATAGTATTTGGATGGCTCGAAGCTCAAGCTATTTCATCGAAGTCGTCCCATGTTGATAATACTAAAGTGAGTGTCTTTATCGACTATAGTGCAAGCACCTAGAATATTGATGCCGTGGGTAGTCTTTTATTGCCTTGTGATGTGGAGGCTATTCTCAGTATTCCTCTTTGCTTTTCTCGGCCATAGGGTCGTCTTATGTGGCACTACACATCAAACAGAGCTTTACCGGTTCTGTTGGCCTATCACCTCATTATCGGTGAAAAGAAGCTTTAGATGGTGAGTTGTACACATGATGATCGATGTTTTTTGAGTGTAATTTGGGATCTTAACGTGCCACTAAAGGTTATATTATTTGCATGAAGGGTCTGTCGTAACCTTCTTTCAACGAAATGCAACTTAGTTTGTCGAGGAGGCTTGAGTCGGTGAGCATGAGTTCTGCCATATGCGGGTTGTTGAAGGAGTTTGATTTGCACTTGATTCTTGATTGTCCCTGTGTTGTCCAAGTGCGGGAGAGCAACAATATTGATAGCAAGGTTTGGGTTAGGCATTACCAAAGCATGCGGGACTGTATAGATTTTGCACTGGGGTCTTTGGGGATTGAGAAGTTCTGTTTGCTCTTTGCAATTCTTCTAGAGTGTTGGATGACACATAAATTTTTTATTTTTAGTTCCAAGGAGCTTAGAACATGTGTTGATAAGCATATGTATTGGTTCGAAGCTATAGGGGGTTGAAGGAGAAAACAGGGCAGCCATCAATGGCCCATCCGCATCTGTTGAGTGCACCTATCTAGAGTATTGAAGCTAAATTCTAATGGGAGAAGGTAGGAGAGTCTTGGTATGGTTGGGGCTTTATTCTCTGTAGTGGTGATGGCAATGTACTGCTTTGTGGTGCATGGCATTTGGGTTAGTTTTGTGGATGCAGAGGTTGAAGAGGTTGGGTTTTATCTCTTTGCTTTGAGATCAGTCAAGGAAGCTGGATTTGATGGGCTTATGATTGTCTTCAGCTGATTTAGACGTTAAAAGCCAAAAAGCATCAAGACAATTTTGTTAGTCTTCTTGTTCGAGATGTACCATCTATTGTTGCTTCATTTAGTTTTTATTATTGTTCCTTTGTTAAAGGGGTTGGAATAAACCCATGAGTAAGTGCGCTGGCAGTGGTTTCTCTTGATGGTCGTATTTAGTGCGATGATGTCCCGAAAAAGTTCTTTCATGAGCCGAGCCTTGGGTGATATGCATTCATATGTTAGTTATAATGTATGTAATTTGACCCTGCTTTTTCCTCTAAAAAAAATACCCTCGTACTTCAATTCTGATTGCCCCTCGATAGAAATTTTAGTTCCTTGTGGGCTCACATTGATTGGAGAAACAATCAGATGCTTTAGAATTGTGTGATAGTGGAGTGATAAGTCTCTACTTTGACGTCATTTTGGCCCTTTATTCGACGCATTATTTCGATGTTAGATTTTGATGAAAGACGGTCAATTTTGTTTTCTTTGGTTCATATTATGCTTATAGAGGCATTTTTCTTATTTTTGGGAATCTTTGCCAAGAAAAAAGAAAAATTCACAAGTGTTGATAGGAAAGAAGGCCATGGGGCTGTTGTCCAAGGAAGAAAGATTGTGCAAGAATGAAGGTTCGAGGGCCAAAGGAGCAAGAATAAAGAGCACAAGAAGTGCACTATTGGTTGTGCATTAAGACACAACCATAAAAAAAACCTTCTGATTTCAAAAACTGCACACGAAGAGCCGTGCAAAGTGCATGGCCATGCAGTCTACCAATTTCGAAAATGCTCTGGTACCTGTGTGTCGGCACATGGTCATGTGTTTTCCCTTTTTTCTTGGTACTTAAGAAGATTGCAAAATTAATTAGGGACATTTTTCATACGATGTTTCTGGTACTTTCTTTCATCAATTTTTGGGGATTACGGGGGAGATTATCAAATACCCTTAGGGATTGGAGATCATCAAATTAGATGACATCGATTTAATACTTCTGCTTCAATTAATTCAAGTTTGTTTCTCAGTTCTCTTCTTCCTATTTATTAATTATTGCTTTTCTAGATTTTTGTATTAATCATGTTCATCAATCTAGGTTTTGCGATTGTTATTTTTAATATAATTAGAGATTAAATTGCCCTTCTCGAGTTGGGTATAACTTTTATTATGCTTGATTAACCATAATTTAGCCCTTTGCAGATGTAACGCCCCCAATTCTTAATGCCTGATTATTCTAACTTAGTTACCCATATACTATTGATTGGCAGCAGAAGTCTTTTGATTGGAGGCATTATCGCCGTTTCATAACGAAACGAGGCTGACTAAATTTACCTAGATCATTATGTTACTCATTTAATCACCTTATTCACCACACAATTGAAATAACACACATTCAATCATTTATACAAGTTATGATACATCTGATAACCCAATGTATAATCACAAAATACTAGCAACCGCAATGTCCAAAAGAATACACAACCTTCAGGTTCTTAGGGTGCTGGCCAATAAATCACTGTGAGCATTTGGCTAGGCAAAAGGAATTGTAACTCCTTTTCACTTCTTGCAATTCCCTGGTTTGCTAGGAGGACTATTCACTGATCCCTTACCTAAAACAGAAAATATAAAAACATTCGAAGTATGAGCAGAAACTCAGCGCGTACATCCCTATGCGGTAAAATAACCTTCGAGTTTAATTAATTAGACGCCCACATTTCAAAATATTTTGTTTTACAAACAGGAAAGAGAGAATGTATGAGTAAAGCTGATTTGCCGATTATTATCTGGATGTGGACTCTCGTTGATGTCTGCAACGATCTTGGGATAGGTGCGTACCTCCCAAGCCAATCAGAAAACCTGAATTGCAGCCGCACAGGTAAATTAAAGGGCATAAGCCTTGATGATTGATAATTTATGAGGCCACTTGCTTAGATGATAAAACATTGTATAAAATAATTCATTATATGAATATCATGTTGATTTTTGCGTAGTTTGATAAACATGTAAGTTTTCTAATAGTATAGGCAATGAACGTATCTAGTCTTTGAGAATCTCTCTCCATTTTATTGAAATTCGTTTGCCAGCAGTTTGAAGTGATAAAGGTGACCTCAGTTCCGCTCCAAATATGTAATTTTGGTACACGATTAAAAAGTTTTATTACATTTATTGACTTAATGAATAATTTAAAGTTATCTTTTTATTATTAGTATGATAATTATTTTCAACTTAATTTGGTTCTATCTTATTTATTTTTGTTTCTCTCCTTCACACGGCTAACGATCTTTTAATACATGTGATAGTAATATAATGGAGTGACTCATGTTGAGTTTGTTGTTAAGGGCATTATCACCAGTACTATTCAAATTATTATGGAAAGCTTGTTAACCATGTTATTTCCTCACATTTACTAAAATTAGTGACATTATCAATTATTATTATTATTATTATTATTATTATTATTATTATTATTATTATTATTATTATTATAGAATTGAGGCTATCTTTACCTAGTTATTATTAACGATATTATTATGGTTAATGATTTTCTCTTTAATGAATCGCCGTTAGCCATTAAACATTGGATTGCAATACAGATTAAGGCGACTTCATGAACTTGGTTTCAGCTTCAAGTCGAATCCCAATCATACAATCATTATTAGTACAATCAAACCGCATAAGCATGTTATATTAGTAACTCCAAATCCACAATACTACTAATTCCTTTCCCTCTCCTTTAATAACTAAATCCTAGAATCTCACTAATCCCATACTTAGTTCATGATTTTCCAATATTAAAAGTCACTGTGTCTCCCTCCACTTTCCTCTCCTTCCCATCCTCACTTGGAAATTAAATCTTGCCATATACTTATACAACAACATAATACATATGCTTATATCTTTTTATTTTCATTTGATTGTTACGAAGGATTTGCTTAAACACTATTAAAGCAATCCAATTAAAATTTAAACTTCATCCCACATTGAAACCCCAATTACCAACTCATGACCTCAACACACATATCCAACACCCAAATTTTTAGCACCAATTCTCATTAATTTTATTCAAATATTCATTATAATTCACTTATAACTACTAAGTCAACCACAATCAAGCTTGTAGTTTTTATTCCAATTCCAACCCAAATCACCAAGACATGATCAACACATAACACACACATTAATCTTATACATATATACACATATTTCTCTGTTTAATCATCACTCAACTCATTTAAACATTAATAACTCAACACAATTAAATTAAACATCATTTCAAGCCATAACCCTAATCCTTTAAGCTCAAGGCCACAACTCATTCATCCAACATATTTTCCTTTTTAATCTGATTCAAATATGGATTAGCATTCACTTAAACTCTATTAAATCAACATACAAGCTTAATTCACATTCAAGTCCCAAAACCCTCACACACCACACTCTTCCCAATCCTCTCAATTCACAACTCAATCCAAACAATTACAATAATCCAAGAAATTTACAACTGAATGCTCATCAATGTTAATTACACCATTTACTACCCAAATTCAAATATAAAAGATCAAAAATTGAATTAAAGGATAGTTAGAGTTTCACCTCTCAACCACTTTAACACACTCAAAGAGGAGAGGGAATCGTTTGGGGTGGTGACACTAGTGGTGGCAGGCGGCCGGGAAAGGCACGGCGGCGGACACCGGCGACAGCAGGCGACGAAACCGGCAGGGGGGTTTGGTTGCGTGCAGAACAAGGGAACCGGAGGTGTGTCGGGTTGGGCAAGGGAAATCTGGGGGTTTGGGGTTTGTTTTTTTTTTTTTTTTTTTTTGTGTTGTGGTTTATTTAGCTTAGATGGTTTGGTTTGAATTTTAATTAATTCTTTTCCCTTTTTCTTTCTATCCTTTTAATTATTGACACATAACCCTTTTTCTTAATTTTTTCCTCTTCTTTATCCAACCCCTATTATTTTTATTTCATTCATTATATATATACATATATAGATAATTGAAGTAATAGGTTTGGCTAAAATTAATAAATAAAATTGTACATTTGTTGGGTAGAAAAATTTGGGTGAAACATTTTCATTTTTGATTCATACTTTACTCTTTTTATGTACATAACTCACCTTATTATCATTATTATTACATTATTACTATATTTGTTAGTTTATTACTATTATTGTTACTTTACACATTAACCCTTTGATAATTAGGCTAATTTTTTTTTTGCTGGCATTCAAATATTTATTAGCACTTAAATGAATTATTTAGGAGTATAACGAGATCCATTTTGAGTTCACATTATTGTTTCAACTTGCGATGTACAAATATATATACCTATACATAAAATGCTAAATCAAAATGTAGTGTCCAACTTGATTAATTTGTTATTAGAATAAGTTAAGGTAATCAGCATGAATCTTAGGTTCAGGTCATTACAGTAGAACTTGCCCATGTTTGTGACTTGGATTTTTACATGGTCCACTTATGGTTTGATTAAAGTCTTGAAAGAGATTATTTTACCGTTCTTAATTCAGGTTTAGGGAAGCAACAAAATTTGAAACATTTACTTAGTGTGGCTTGGGAGCAATTAGTGATCTTAGTTAGTGTTGGGAAATAGGTCAGTCGGGCAGGATTTGTGTTCGTATCGAGCTTAAACGGATTGAAAATTCCTTGACCTGAATATAAACCGTTTATTAAACCAGTTTAAAAACTTTGACCTTTGTCTATTTAATTTTAAACTGATTGGTCCATTTAACTCATTTAAGATAAATAAATCACCTAATTATCCATTTACCCATTTAATATTTTCAACTAATACGTAATTACATAGCATTAAAATTAGCTTTACATACCATACTAAGTAACTACTACCTAAAGCTCCCTAATTCCCTGATTCATCATAATTCACATTTTTATATTTATTTTTAATTTTTGTGTTCTTAATTATCAAATTAAAGAGTAAACAGGTAAATAATAAATGGATGAATGGGTTGACCTATTTTATCCATATAATTAAACAAGTTAAATATATTTTTTCGTATCGAGAATCTCGATCTGAACCTAACCCATTTAATTAAACAAGTTAAAAATATATATTCAAATCTACTTAATTTCGTATCAGTGTCGGATTGGTAATTATATCGGGTCAACTTTATCCAACTCTAATCCTAATATGATAATAATTCGGGTTCTAATTGGGATTAACCATTACAGAAAACTTGTAGTCTTTTAATTATAATCTTATGAAAATAAATAATTAGGATAATTTGCTAGTGTAATGACCTTCAAAAGAAGGAGTAGATAGTCGTTAAATTTGTATGGGCAAGTTTGAAAGGTTTAATGATTGGCTATTAGGTATAATAATGTGGCGAATCACTAAATCCTGAACCAAGGTTTCCACCTTCTCTTGCTCATTGTTTTAGTTTAGTATTAGTTTCCCACTATCAAAGTGACTAATTGCCTAGCTTGAGTTGGAAATTGGGCTTGGTACTTAAAAGCAAGCTCCATATGGATACGTCATATACTTGCCATTGCTAATTGCATTGGCACCATGCACTTGAAGTGATTCTTCACAACATAGAGCTACTTGATCGCGATGAAAGACCTTAATGATGACGACGATGATGATGATGCATGTGTTAGGGAAAAAGTTTTAATATTTATAAACTCCAAATGCAAGGTGTATCGTTGAGTATTCGGGGTATCGTCCACAGAGAGTTGCGTTTCCAAGTACCAAAGCTAACTAATGCGTCTCAAGTTAGGCAAAACTGAAGGAATAGAAAATAGAACTAAACTACTAAAATAACCAAAGGACTACGATTATGGTTAAGTATGAGATAAACCAGCTGATCAAGTTAATCTTCACCTTTCTAAGTTATGCTAGTATTCGAGGTTGATCGGTTGCGTCATTGAGGCCACCCAAATCCTCTCTCAAGGGTCAATAGGCTAGTCCAGTTGTTCTAATCACTTATTTTCATGGGATTAGTTTGACTAAATTTTACTAGATTGACAACCCTTGATCTAGCTAGCGATGAGACTATTTTCATGTCCCAATTTCAGCCATTTACTCTACCCATAGTAGCAATCAACCTCACCTTTCAGCATAAGTCGATTGTCCCAAATAATGGATGAAATCTTTTTTAAGCATTTCATCGAACACATGATGGCGTGAGAGAAACCCTTAAATTCTAGTATGAACAAGAGAGGCAAAGCTCTAACAACAATCAATCGGCCATCACAAGGCTAATGACAATCCAAATTCACAACTATAATCTATAAACATTACAAAAGCATATAAACCAAAACATGAACATAAACATACAAAAATAAAGGGAGGAAGAGAAGAGAAAACTTATGTTGATTGCATAAGCTTGAGAATCCACAAGTTTGAACCAAACAACCGGAGGCAAATCCTAATCTAATTCCCTAATAGGATTTATAAATTTAGTTAAGAAGATTAGACGCTAGGTGAATAAAATAAAGAAATAACAATAATATTATTATTAAATAGCCTATTTGTTTTTCACCACCTGGAGACAAAAGCCAGACAATTTTTTTTCTAGCATTTGTCTTGTTGAGCTTGAAAAAGTTAAATAATAATTATCAACTAATCAACTAAATAAAATCTAAGAAACTAACATCCCATATAAATACTAATTATGCCTTAGGAAAAGAAGAACGTAAAGGCAGACTGGAATACGCTTTAAAGATCAAACAAATTAAAGCATCTTGCCACCTAAGGGAAACCAACCAAAAAAAGACAAAAAGGAAGAAAAAATGAAGAAACAGAGTGTCCAAATGACTTAAAATTGGACCAAAATTTGTAAATTAATTCAAGCAAATAGCGAAATTCTTAGCAAAACCACAAAGTAGAGAAAAGAAATTGCAATCCAACTGTTTGAAGCTTTCAACAATGGCTTCCTAGGCCCCTAAACCAATAATGGAGAGGAACCCAGAAACGGGTAGAATTTGAAACAGAGAAATGAAAAAAATTAGACAGCTAATTTTCAATTAAACTGTTAGGATTAATACAAGAGTAACAGTATAGCGGAAGCGATAGGATGCAATAGA